>JAXCGZ010017895.1:7500-12500 GCA_037179515.1 Halocaridina rubra | reverse complement strand
TTTGAAGAGGAATACGATCTCAAAATCATGAATTTAAGAGCTGCATGGAAGGCATTGATATATTGCTAAAAATGGGTGGAAAATTGGCCATACTGACTAATAATTCTTTCACATTTATTTTTCAAGAGGAGAGAGATTTCGATATTGGGAAAGTTTAAGCTGCATGGAACGGTAACAAACATTTCCAAAAATGTGTGAAAAATTTGCAATTGTAAAGATTTTCATATTTGAAAAGGAACGAGATTTAGACATTAGGAAATTAAGGGCTGGAAGAAAAGCAATTACATATTGTTAAAAAAGAGGTCGAAAATTTGCAGTTGTGACTGTATAATTTTTTTGTTTACTTTTGAGGTCACTGCGCATGCGTGTATATCCACCAATAAACTCATATGAAGTCTTGTAATTGACGTGACTTCGTGAGAGCCATTTTGCCCAAGAAATGATGAGATGGATTAAGACTAAATCTTCATCGTTTAATAATATTTCTGTTCAATGTAAGTGTAATTTATCACCCTCTTACTTAAGTGTTTACTTACGCGTCTACTTATATGTGTATTCTTAGTTTTGTAACAGAATAGCCAATGTAAGAATGGAAATATGATATTAAAATCTGAATAAGAATTTGAATTCTAAAATGCAAATAGATAAATAAATTCTATGGACTGATTGTATATAACTGACCCTGAATACTAGTTATCTCATGTTAAATTGCATAGAAATGGCAAAAACCTAAAGATAAGATTATTTTTTCCCATTGTATTACAGCATTACCAGAGTTACATCGGCTGAGAAACTTGTGTCAGACATCAATTAATGTAAAACTAAATTTTCTCATTGAATTTCGCAGTTTAAATTTCATTTGGTTTCAATTCTGTTTGGAAAAACAATTATTTATTTAGCGAGCTTATATCATCCGTATTAAAATTATCTTCACGGGCAGCTTTCCCCGTGTTCATTTAGACTAGCCGTTTCTCACTAGCCCTTTTTTTTTTTGATGGGATAGGATAGGAGGAGAAAAAGGGGAGGAAATTAAGAATATAAGGGAATTGGAGGGAAAAGCACGAAAATTAAATAAAGTAAGAGATAAAAAAAGAGAGGGGCAGACCCTCGTGCTAAGTTTTGATCTGGAATTCAGATACTTTTTGGTTATTATCTCACTAGCCTCTGGGAGACTAGAGATTGATTTAGTCCATATTTTTTTACTGCCGGACTCTGAGGCGGCAGGTCGAGGGTTCGCGTCCCGTCACGGACTGAGGTTAGTAAGAGCATACACTCAGGGTAACGATTACATCTGCCAAAACAAGTCCTTCGTAAGAAGGCAACCGTCCTAGCCCTTAGCAGAAAAGGGTGTTTCGTGACGTGAAACCGAATCCATGTTCCCTTCTAGACACCAACCTTTTTCTTTACTCCGGACTTGAAGCCAGTACCAAGTGGAGCTGTTTTTATCCTCTTAGACTGGATTTTAAAGACTGAATAAATTGTTGAAAGTAGTAATACAGGTTTCTTAGGGGCACACAGCTGTCAGGCTGTACAGCTATCCTAACCATAGCAAAAGATACCCTTATATACCTAAGGATGGAAAAAAAATCTATCACACCACCAAAAATTAAATCTGTGAACTCCAGCAGTCTGCCACTTTGGAAAGGTAAAAATAAATATTCAGATACCTCAACACATTTACACATTTCGGGCTATGACCACTGAAAAGTCAAAGCAACGGGGCGATACTGAACTTCTATTTTATAGTACAAAATCATATGTGTAAACATGAGGCGCATAACAGAATTCGAACCAACTTCACACAAGTTATCCCTCAGTGCTCATAAGGCGTGACCCACACATTAAGACATTACCGTTTGTACCACTCAGGTCTAAACGAAGTAGGAGACTTTATCAAAATTAGATAAAATTGTATCGCTAATGCTAAATACTTAAAAATAAATTAAAGCTAATGTTAAATACTTAAAAATGAATGAAGGCCAATGTTAAATACTTAAAAATAAATTATAAGTTAGGATGAAAACTTCTTCCCTTAGAAATACTGTTCTTATGGCCTCTTCACACAAATGAGACTTCCTCGATGCATAATTCGGCCTGGCCGTCTCCTTGAACCCTGGCCCCGTTTCTTCTCCTAATTCATCATGCACCAGATTATTTGAATAAAAAGAGGAAGAAACTCAGGGACTTGAGTGGCTAGAGAAAGCCGGGAATAAAGCAAAGACATTTTTATAAAAGAAAAGAGGATAATGTGAAAAGAAGAGGCTGAAGTAACTCGCTCGTTGCTCCTTTTATTAAATAATTTTCATATACTTCAGTTAACTTGATGAAGACTTGAAAGGGTTTTACCAGAGAGACCTACAAAAGGAGGAAGAAAAAGGAAAAAGATTAAATAAATACAATAGGTGGGAGGAGAAGAAGAAGAAGAAGAAGAAGAAGAAGAAGAAGAAGAAGAAGAAGAAAAAGAAGAAGGAGAAGAAGAAGAAGAAGAAGAAGAAGAAGAAGAAGAAGAAGAAGAAGAAGAAGAAGAAGAAGAGAAAGTGCGAAGAAGAAGAAGAAGAAGAAGAAGAAGAAGAAGAAGAAGAAGAAAAAGAAGAAGAAGAAGAAGAAGAAGAAGAAGAAGAAGAAGAAGAAGAAGAAGAAGAAGAAGAAGAAGAAGAAGAAGAAGAAGAAGAAGAAGAAGAAGGAGGAGGAGGAGGAGGAGGAGGAGGAGGAGGAGGAGGAGGAGGAGAAAAAGAAAAAGAAAAAGAAGAAGAAGAAGAAGAAGAAGAAAATCAACAAATTAAGATATCATTTATAGTCCATTGGAGTAGACTTGAGCAGATCTTGTCCCACAGCAGCCATCAGACTCTTCCAATCTCCCATTTATTAAAGCGTTCAGCCCACGTCGACTTCCCTCCCATTCCCTTCATCCTTATTATCAGAGGTTGAATCACAGACTAAATTACAGACAGAACGATCTTCAAGATTCATAACCATTTCTCAGAACAGCCCGTGTCTCAATCTATCCAGCGAGTCTGTCTCCATTTTTCCCATTCCACGCTTTTGTCTTCTATTATATCAGTAGCAGAATCAACAGCTCATCTACTCGGAGATTCGTAACGTGACACGGCATTAGCTTTCATGTTTATATTAGCCGGTTCTGGGTTTTGTTTCTCTTTTCCCTATCTCTTTCGGTAGATCTTCTTTTTTTTTTTATTCAGCATTTATTTTCTTCTTTTATTTTATGAGAGGGATGGACTTCACTAAGTATCACTATCTAGGAGGAGATACCATTTGGGAAGGAAGAATTTGTGAGCCGTTTTTGGTGGTTAGTGGTTTGGAAGCCATCTCTCTGTCTACTAAATTATGCTCCCATATTACTGAAGAGTGTTCCTTTAAGGTAACCTTCCGATTATTCTTTTGTTATTTCACCAATCTCCTCTCTCTCTCTCTCTCTCTCTCTCTCTCTCTCTCTCTCTCTCTCTCTCTCTCTCTCTCTCTCTCTCTCTCTCTCGTTTGCTGATGTATCTATATACTCTCTAATTCACGTTTATGTGTGATTTTCTCTTAGCTAATCAATTCCATTTTATGTATGTATGTATTTATACATGCATGTACGTATATATGATAGCATGAAGGTATGTATCCATGTATGTATGACTGCAAGTAAGTATCCATGTATGTATGACTGCAAGTATGTATTTATGTATATACATCTATGCATTTGTATTGTAATGTATTGCATGTGCTCATCCAATCTGGCATAACTATGCATAAGAAAACCTAGCATAATAAAGACATATATAATTAGAATTAGAATTTTAATAATAATAATAATAATAATAATAATAATAATAATAATAATAATAATAATAATAATAATAATAAGAAGAAGAAGAAGAAGAAGAAGAAGAAGAAGAAGAAGAAGAAGAAGAAGAAGAAGAAGAAGAAGAAGAAGAAGAAGAAGAAGAAGAAGAAGAAGAAGAAGAAGAAGAAGAAGAAGAAGAAGAAGAAGAAGAAGAAGAAGAAGAAGAAGAAGAAGAAGAAGACAAATAATAGAGATAATAGTAATAATAATAATAATAATAATAATAATAATAATAATTATTATTATTATTATTACTATTATTATTATTATTACTATTATTGGTATCACTATTATTGTAAATAAAAAATGATACAAAGTTTACAGGTGTATGCCTTGACTTTGCCATGCCTCTTAAAACGCTGGGTCAAGAGAATCCACATAACGAGCGAAATCCCTCTTGAAAATGGCCTTTATATGTGACCCACTTAACCCAAAAATATGCTACGATAAAGAATACAAGTAATCCTCTCTGATTAAATTATGCGACCAAAGAGTACAGACAATAATCCCGTCTATATTTTATCAGAAGCCAACCCAAATTCACAGAATCCTGATGATAGATTCAGAAGTGCGTGTATTATATCTCCAGTAGTAGGTTGGCTCATGGCACCAGCCGCCCGTTGCGATACTACAGCTGAAGGTTTTTTTGAACTTAAATAGGTCTGTCTAGGACAGTTCGACGTTAAGTCTTCCTTCAGTTACGGTTCTTTTTCTATGCCTACAGCTACACTGAATATTCTTGGATATTCATTACACATCTTTTATTATCCCTTCACATCTGACAAGTCATTACACTCTCCATCTCTGTTTCTCTTTACTTTATGTATTCTTCGTGCCCAGGCCCGATGAGGGCTGTTTTATTTTATTATTTTTTGGCCCGTCCTGGTGTCAATCATAAAAAAAAAAATGTAGAATTAGGCATAATACTCTCAGCTTCAGAAACACAAAATCAGTGGTTGTAGCAGGTGCTCTCTACAAATAATCTTGAAATGATTGTTATAGAATATCATGTATGTTTAGAAATATTATTCTTGCATGTGCAACCATGCTTTTGCAACAAAACAGCATATATATATATATATATATATATATATATATATATATATATATATATATATATATATATATATATATATATCTATATATATATATT
>JAXCGZ010017895.1:0-5000 GCA_037179515.1 Halocaridina rubra | reverse complement strand
TATAGAGTAATAAGTGCTTAATTTCTCCAATTCCAATTAATTCTTATAAATGAATATTTATTTTTTTTTAAATTCCGACTAATTCGGGTAGCCTCCACTCTGGAGATATAAATAAAAAAAACGCAGCTATAAATCACATATATTTAATTTTGGAAAAGTCAGATCCTTCTTTCAGATATTTATTGAATAAAATATTAATTCTTGTTCCAGGTGTCTTGGGTTAGACGGAGAGGTAACGATCTGCACTTGCTGACCTTCGGAGAGACGACATATCACGAAAATAACAGGTAATGTAACAATTAGTGCATCACTTAGCATGTTCCGGTTTTACGTCACGGAGTCCCCTTTCAACCAAGGGCTAGGACGGTTGCCTTCTTGCGAAGGACTTGTTTTGGCAGATGTAATCCTTACGCTGAGTGCATGCCTTTGCTAACCTCAGACCGTGACGGGGCGCGAACCCTCGACCTGACGCCTCAGAGTCGGAGACGCTACCGACTGAGCCACGGCGACTACAGTGCATCACTTAACATACCTTTTAGCACCTGAGTTAAGGAGAGACAGAGAAAGACAGACAGATACGTGGACAGATAATAATAATAATAATAATAATAATAATAATAATAATAATAATAATAATAATAATAATAATAATAATAACAACAATAATTTTCACTACACAGTTTCGGTTTTATGTCACGAACTCCCTTTTCTACTAAGGGCTAGGACGGTTGTCTTCTAACGAAGGACTTGTTTTGGCAGATGTAATCGTTACCCTGAGAGTATGCCCTTACTAACCTCAGTCCGTGACGGGGCACGAACCCTCGAATAATTTTCACTACACACTGGAATATTTATCTGAGGATGTTCCTATCCCTTCCTGCCAAAAATATTGAAGAGTTCAATAGGATGCGTCTCGTTTTCTTCCCTTTCTGTTAAATATATTTGCTTTGTGTCTTACTGTCTACTCTTCTGAGAGTCTTTTATGATACAAAGTCATTATTCTCACATACTGTAACTAACAATATTCATGATCACAAATAATATTCTCATGTTGGGCGTTTCATTACCGTAGAGTGTTTGTTAGCATTATTTCTCTCCAGGAGGTCTTAAGGGGGGTATAGACGATCATTATTACTGTCAGTAAAAATACTGACACTATTCTATTGGTGTGAACTACTACGTCCATATGATGGACACACCGACAGTAATAATGACAGTACAGGGAAATACTGTCAGTAATATTGATCGTCAGTTTAGCTTTTTAGTGTATCACATGTGATCGGTTTTACGTCACGGACTCCCTTTCCTGCCAAGGGTTAGGACGGAGCCTTCTTGCAAAGGACTTCGGTTATGGAGAGTGTGACCGTTACCCTGAGTGAGTTCCTCTCTAATCTCAGATCGTGGCGGGCCGCGAACTAATTCATGTAATTTCCTCCTCCAACACAACTTTACATTGCAACGCGAAGAACAAAAATATAATGTAACGGGTCTGTCGAGAATATATTTTTGTTAGTTAGGATTTTCTGTGTTAACAATGTCTCCTAAACGTTTTATATACTCCTGAGGATCAACTGGAGAAACCGCACTCAAGGCTATTATTAAGAGCGCTTAAAAAAGTTTTACTTATCAACTAACCTAACTAATCCTAACCTAAGGTACAAGAGCAACAATCAAACCTACACTTCCTGACTGGGGGGTGCCCCAGATCCCCCTTAATTGTTTACTATTATAGACTGCTTCTCAAGTTGGAAAGATCAGGCATTTTTTCCTTTTTTTCCCCTAATACTATATTACAGTTCCTTATAGTTTACTCTATTGAGAAATTAACTCGTGTGATGAATATTAACGTATTGATAATGGTCAATATAACGGAATCTTTTAATAGCGATACCCAGTCAAGAGATGATATATGTATGTGAAATATATTACAATGGCTGCTGTAAAAACTTATGTGAAAAACAAATAAATAAATAAATATATATATATATATATATATATATATATATATATATATATATATATATATATATATATATATATATATATATATATATATATATATATATATATATATATATATAAAGGTACAAAGTATGATAATAATTCTTGTAAAACTCCAAGCAATCATTTCATGATAATTAGAAATAATATCTCGGTTGATTAAGTGTACCATGCGTTCTTAATCTATTATTTCAAGAAATAGTGACAGGGAATGTTTTCCACGAACAGATTATGGGAAGATAACAAATACATTGTTAAATGAGAACATTTTTGGTTATAAATTATAAAATCACTCCGTTCTCATACAAAAAACTGAACTACAAAAATAAATGTCCAGTTTTTAGTTTTGCTTTTACGGGAGTTTTCTCTCTATATATATATACACATACATACACAGATGCCTCATTCCCCCTTGTAAGAGGGTGGCCGAGCCAAGAAACGCGCATTCACTACTATCCACACATACCTCAACCACTCTTCTCAGCTCCTTAGGGATAAAGGGTTGCCACGTCTCCCCCATTCCACCCTGCTTGGGTCATCCACAGGGTAGGCGGGCAAGAATATTCTACAATGAGACCCGACAGCCGCAGCTGGTTTACCCCCACCGCTCTCTCTCTCTCTCTCTCTCTCTCTCTCTCTATATTATATATATATATATATATATATATATATATATATATATATATATATATATATATATATATATATATATATATATATATATATATGCCATAATCCCCTTTGATAGGATGCTCACCGAGTCAAAGCACAATATTGGCACTTTGCGGGAGGAAAATATAAAGGAGTGAGTTTACACTCCTTTTATTCTATCTCACTTAGTCGATTCTTACGACACGCAGAAGAAGAGGCCGATGGAATTCTTATCCTCGGCCCACACCTGGAGAGAACCCACCCATCGTAATTAAAGTTAAGGTAAATTTCATAATTTCTCTAAGAATATTATCAACAAATTGAGCATAATTTGAGTATAATTTGATCATTAACGATATTCTCAATACAAAAAGAACAACTCTGTTTATTATTTATTATTTTTAAGTTTACATATTTCAAACTATTAAATTCTACTTAAATACGTTTTAAGTGGCAACAGTGGCACGAGACAAAGACAATTAGTGCTGGCACTCAAGTGCCAATTAATTGTTTTTAGTGCTGGCACTCAAGTGCCAATTAATTGTTTTTAATTATTTTACGTCCTGCAGTATCACGTTAATTATACCCAAAATAAAAGGTCAATTGAGCAATTAGCCGCATGTAAAATGATGCCATTTCTTTGCGTGTTTTGCAATATTCTGAATAAACAAAACTGTTAAATTTGCTATATTGCAGAATATTTCTTATCACGTATAATTTTAATAGTATAAATGCATTTCATGGTTGGTAGTTAAAACAAATTCCTACTATTGTATATTCAACCAAAACAAATATTTTTATTAAAATTTTGCCTCTTACATGACACTAATTTTGGAAAAAACGGAAAATTTTCTTTATTTTACAGCTCATTTCTTCTAAATTATATAATATACTGATCTTCAAAAATACAGAAAATCGTATCTTTATATATATATATATATATATATATATATATATATATATATATATATATATATATATATATATATATATATATATATATATATATTCCACACGTTACTCTGTCGAGTGTACTCGATAAGAGCCCAACAGGGATATAATGCTTTTCCACACACACACTGTCACTCAGTCCAGAGTAATCCCTCAGAGTCCAACGGAAATCTGACGCCTATTGCACTCTGTGTTACTCTGTTTAGTGTATCTACAGCCTATCCATCCCGTTCTTACTCTGTCCTGTGGAGTTGGTAACAGTCCCTTGGATATCTAACGCTCCTCCCATCCTGTGCTATATCTATCCCACCAATAGCTACTTATCCCTTTGTGCTTGCAAACAGTCCAACGGAGATCTAATACCCAATCATATATGGCACGATTTCTTAAAGTGTAAACCTAGGATACCATATTGTTAGTTAGCAAGACGCACACGAATGGATTTCATAAACGCTACTGAGGCGGTTCTGTGTATGGACAAGATCCCGTACGGGATCCTAGCCATACACAGAACCACGTCAAATGCGTTTATAAAATCCATTTGTGTGTGTCTAGATAACTAACAATATGGTATCCTAGGTTTACACTGTTTAAGAAATCGGGCCTATGCTGTTACTCTGTGCTGTAGAGTAGTTAACTGTCCAACGGCAATCTAACACCTATCCCGATTAGGCCTACTGCTCATTTGTATATTATTTTTTATGAGTGTGACACCAGAATGGGCCAAGAAAATTCCCCTCATCGGGCCTGGGCATAACGAAACATACAGCAAAGAGTGTTGTGACTTGTCAGATGTGAAGGGATACTAAAAGATGTGTAACGAATATACAAGAATATTCTCTGTAGATATAGGCATAAAACAGGATCCCTGACTGAAGGAAGACTTAACATCAAGCTGTCCAGGACAGTCCTATTTAAGTCTAAAAGATCTACATGTATTATCGCATCGGGTCCTGATTCCATGAGCCAGCCTCCTACATGGAAGCAAATGCTTGGAGGTGAGCCTTACTACATCAAACTGCATTAACAAGAAATGGCACAATTTACTTTATATTTACTATTATGTACTAAAATTCAGCTACTAAGCAAGCAAGCCAGCTCATTTGGGCGTCGGCTCCAAGCCCGAATCAATGATGAAGAAGGTGTCAGGCATTCAAAATCAACACAGTGTCTTTAGAGGACCAGTGAGAAACAGCGACCCCATATAACAGGAGAGATCTGTTGCTTGAAAAAAAAACCTGATGAAACAAGATCGAGGGAGTAAATCAATGTACTTAAATTACTGAAAATAAGAGGAAGAATAGTTTATTGCCTATCTGCTCTATGAACGTGAAGTGTTTGATGTGAAGACGAGTTAGTCTTACAAGTGCCATACTGCGTTGTGAGAGGGGTTGGCA
>JAXCGZ010017894.1:30000-34944 GCA_037179515.1 Halocaridina rubra | reverse complement strand
TCTCTCTCTCTAGGGATCAAGTAAATTAAACGACTCTTAAAACCCCGTAAAATATTTTGTTAGGTTAGAGTAGGTTGAGTTAGGTAGATTATATTAGTTTAATAGCTAATCTAACCTAACCTGAATTCAATGTCACCAAGGCACAGTTTCTGGCTATCTCTTTATCTCCTTATCCACCTGATATCCCTATTGTCTTCGACACTAACGAAATTTACCCTCTTAATTCTATTAATATATTAGGAATCCATATAGCCACTAACTTGTCTTGGAGGAATCACATAATCAAACTTTCTAAATCTTCATCCAAAAAAATTGGGGGTCCCGTTTCGTTTTCGTCATTACTTTTCCTCTTTGCAGTTACTTAAAATCTATAAAGGTCTTATCCGTCCCTGCTTAGAATACTGCTCGTACATCGGAGGTGCTTCTTCATATACTTATCTCCTTGATAGGGTTGAATCTAAGGCAGTCAGATTCATTAATGATCCTTCTCTTTCTTCTAATCTGGATTCTCTCTCTCTTCACCATGGTATCATCCCTTTCTCTTTTCTATCGCTATTACTTCCATCGTTGCTCTGATGAGTTGACAAGTTGCATCCCTACCCCACTGCCGAGGCCGTGTAGCACTCGCCAAGCGGCCTTGTTTCGTAGGTACTGTGTGGAGATTTGTAGCTCGCGGATTGGTCGGTGCAGCGACTGCTTCTTCCCATCAACCTCCAGACTCTAAAACTCTCTTCCTCCTTCTGTCTTTTCTAATTCTTATAACCTATCTGCCTTAAAAAAGTGGATATATCGTCATCACAGGGCCTAATCCTGCCATATCTTTAGGTCCTCACTACTTTGACTATTCTTTCAGTCTGTCCTTTTCCTTTGTGTTTCATTACCTCATTCTGCCCTTCGTCTTAATGTTTTCTTCGTGCCAGGGTCTTTATTGATGAGGGCAGTTTTCTTGCCTGTCCCGGGTTTATACTTATAAAAAATCAACAGGGTTATTCAATGCACTGGGGGTCGTTGTCTATGCTTGGTCCGTTATTAGAATGACTAACTAACAGGTCACATTGGAAAGATGAACTTCATAATACTGATTATGAAGTTTGATCCTCTCGCCAATAATAATGAATAATTAAATGAAAAATAGAAAAAAATACCGTAAATCTGAACAATGCTATTGATGCCAAAGACACACACACTAACAAATATAAATTCTTTTAATGAGGGATAAACTTTCAAAACACTTTGGAGAGCTAGACTTTGTCCCGATTTCTTAAACAGTGTAAACCTAGGATACCATATCGTTAGTTAGCTAGACACACACAAATGGATTTCATAAACGCATCTGACGCGGTTCTGTGTACGGCTAGGATCCCCCCCAAGACACACGCAAATGGATATCATAATCGCATCTGACGCGGTTCTGTGTATGGCTAGATTCCCCCCTTGGGGGGATCCTAGCCATACACAGAACCGCGTCAGATGCGTTTATGAAAGCCATTTGTGTGTGTCTAGGGGGGATCCCAGCAGTACACAGAACTCGTCAGATGCGTTTATGAATTCTATTTGTGTGTGTCTAGCTAACTAACAATGTGGTATCCTAGGTTTACACTGTTTAAGAAATTGGGCCTTTAAAACCACCTCATAGAGATATAGTACCCTATATACCAAAGGCTAAAAGTCTAGTTAAAGATAAGTTTACGCATATGTAATATTATTTATATGTAATATTATTTCTTTGAGTTTGTGGAATATTCATCTTTATATTATTCAGTCCATTGTAAAATATTATAAGTGGGAAAAGGAACTGCTCATTCTAAATTTCGTACACAGCTTGGGATGAAATTCCATTAGGTAATAATGAGCAAATTGCCTTATTGACATTATCTTAGTCGGTGCTGAGGGAGGGGTCTACTAAAAATTGAAGAACACTTTTAATGTCAAACGAAGTCATTTTTCATAAAAAAAAACTTTATTCTGATGACATTTTTTAATTATATATTTGTTTTGGGCTATAAGTAATTGAAATGTTATTCATATGTACAGTGCTTTTCATGTACTTGTAATGTGCAACATCGATGCAATGTTTCCATGACTCAAAGAATTAACGCGTTAGTAGTTTCTTGCACAGTTTGCGATTTTTTTTTAATACAATACACCGTGGCTCAAGCGGCAGCGTCAGCGACTCTGAGGCGTCAGGTCGAGGGTTCGCGCCCCGTTACGGTCTGAGGTTAGCAAGGGCATGCACTCAGGATAACGATTACATCTGCCAAAACAAGTCCTTCGCAAGAAGGCAACCGTCCTAGCCCTTGGTAGAAAAGAGAGTCCGTGACGCAAAACCGGAGCAATACGAAAATACAAATATCACATATTCAGAGATCTTAAAGCCCTGTTCCAGTGACTCCATTCAGTTAGAAAATTATACAACATTATTGTTGAAAGATTTAGAAATGCCAGTCTTTTGATGATATTGAACATGAAAGACAAACAGAAAGCTATTGAAAAAATGAGACCCTACATGAATATATCAAATGCTGCCTTAAAAAAAATGACTTCATAAAATTTTATCAGTGAGAGGCAAAGGGCATTATATGGATTGGATGGATTCGGTTTTACGTCACGAACTCCCTTTTCTACTAAGGGCTAGGACGGTTGCCTTCTTACGAAGGACTTGTTTTGGCAGATGTAATCGTTACCCTGAGAGCATGCCCTTACTAACCTCAGTCCGGGACGGGGCGCGAACCCTCGACCTGCCGCCTCAGAGTCGCAGACGCTACCATTTTGCCACGGAGACTAAGCAAGGGGAATTATATATGTTTTGTTAACCCAAAAATTTACCTTAACGAGGTATAGTGATTTTTTTTACTTTACAATTCCTTTAATGATATGCTAAGTAGTGCCTTCAATGCATATACTCCATTTTATTACTATTTCATTGCTTACATATTCTGTGCTTTGTCATAGCACCTATTGATTTTGAGTTGAAAGCATTTTCAGAATTAAATGGCTTCTTTTCTTTTCTTCTTCTTCTTCTTCTTCTTCTTCTTCTTCTTCTTCTTCTTCTTCTTCTTCTTCTTCATTATTATTATTATTATTATTATTATTATTATTATTATTATTATTATTATTATTATTATTATTATTATTATTATTATTATTATTATTATTATTATTATTATTATTATTATTATTATTATTATTATTATTATTATTATTATTATCATTATTATTATTATTATTATTATTATTATTTTTATTATTATTATCATTATTATTATTATTATTATTATTATTATTATTATTATTATTATTATTATTATTATTATTATTATTATTATTATTATTATTATTATTTACGCTGAATTTACATAGAGATATTCTTTCTCAACTAATTTCTATCGTATCTTAATTTAAAAATGGCAGTTTATGTTTGTGATTTTGATAAGAATGCTACACGTGTTCTCACTGCAAATGAATATTTTTCCAAGCCCACACATGCACACACACCTACCTACATACTCATTGAGTAAATAGAAAAAAAAAGAGAGAGAGAGAAATGGTACATAGTTTTGTAATATAGTCAGATAGAAAATACACTAAGAACTGAATTAAAATGAAGGACAACCATAAGCCCATTAGAGACCCACAGAAGCCGAATAGAAGCGAAGAAATAATAATAAAAAAAAAAAAACTTAATCACCTAAATAAATCAGAAGTAAAACCTCAGCTGAACTGAAGTGAAATTTCAGTCGGAAGATGAATGACTCTTTCGCGTGCACTCAGTCGCAAGCTCTTTTCAACAGTAGCAGTGCCCTGGTGTCATATTTTTGTTACCTCTTGATAAGGAAGTTTTACAGAGAGAGAGAGGAGAGGAGAGAGAGAGAGAGAAGGAGAGAGAGAGAGAGAGAGAGAGAGAGAGAGAGAGAGAGAGAGCTTTCGGAGGTTATAGATATAATGGAAACTGTCATTTATGTAATTAGCATAGTAAGTGGGTTTTTTTTTTGGCATTTCGTGTAAGTGCATATTTATACTAGCATTTTCCTAAGCTTTTGTTGGGGGAAATTAGAAAGAGAGAGAGAGAGAGAGAGAGAGAGGAGAGAGAGAGAGAGAGAGAGAGAGAGAGAGAGAGAGAGGAGAGAGAGAGAGAGAGAGAGAGAGACAATCTACTGGAGGACAGAAGTGATTTTAGATTCAATGGCCTTCATGTAATATGCATGCTAAGTGTTAATGTATTTCTTAACTTATTTAAGTTTTAATTCATATTAAGACTTTCAGTTATGCTCTTTAAAGCTACCAAATGTTGTCCTCTGGAATATCATATTGCGTACTTTATTCCGTTACAATTATTGACCCTTTTCATGTTCCTGCTCTGGCTTGCATGTTTGCTATTCAATCTAAGCACCAGTCAAGAATATATTAGAGAGCTTTCAAAAATGGAGAAAATATAGTACACTAATTTATTTAATTATTTTTTTATTTATTTATTTATTTATTAATTAATTTATTTATTAATAAATTTATTTATTTATCCATATATTTCTTTAGATATTTATTCATTTATTTGTGTATATATTTATGTACTTATTACACATATTCTTATGAGATAGTTTCATAATTTGAATTTGGAATCAGAGATAGACCTTATATGGCTATTTTCAAAGTGGCTAAAACGAATCATTTTACAATAAAGATAGCATAGCTTGAGTTTCATATATTCCATAATTTATTTGTATATTTATTATTATTATTATTATTATTATTATTATTATTATATTATTATTATTATTATTATTATTATTATTATTATTTTTTTTTTTTTTTTTTTTTTTTTTTATCTTTTGTTTTATTTTCTGAAGTCTTCACTTCTTTTTTTGCTTCTCTCAAATTATTCCAAATGAAGTCATACCGAAATATCGTGTCATATAAATTATTTAATGTGTAATGACAGTAATTAAT
>JAXCGZ010017894.1:22500-25000 GCA_037179515.1 Halocaridina rubra | reverse complement strand
TGGAATAGGAGGTGGGGGGAAGGGGAAGAAAGGGCCTTGGAGATGGGGTCGGTAGGAGAGTGGGGGAGGACTTTTTTTTTTGGCTTTTTTATTACTTAATCTCTCCTTTTACAATGTGTCAATTGAACTTCTTTCTTTTATTTTTGGGTTTTAGGTCTCATATTGCTTTTACAGATTCTTTTATCTGTCATATTATTATATCTTTTTATTTATTATTTTAATTTTTATCTCTTCATGTATCAGAGTAAGTTTTTTTACATTGTCTTTATGTAATTTTCACTATTATTTATATATTTTTCCTTCTTTACTAAAGTAAAAGAATAAACCACCGAGTGCAGAACTAAATTGCTTTAAGTTTATTTATTTTTTATTTTTTTACTTATTTTGACTGTTGTTTATGTCTTTCATTTTCATATTACATTTACTTTTAGTTCATTTTTTTCCTTTTCCTTTCCATATTACATTCACTCTTGTTTTAAGTATTACAAAATACTCTCTCAAAAACAAGTAATTTAGTAATGAGAAAGCCTCCTGGCTAGTACAGATCGCGCCTCGTCCAGGCACTTGAGTTTAAGCTGTTTACTTGGGAGGCTACTGCTGTGGTTGGGCACCACAGTGGGGGGTTGGGGCCTGTACCGGCTGGCGACCGCCCTATGGGTCCTCCATGACCAGCTCCACCCATCCGTGGGCGGAGAATCTAAGAAACAAAAATAATGAGAACATCGGGATATATATTTTTCCGAAGTTCGGGATCGTGCTTGATGCTGTTTTATCTCTGACCTCGCACATCTAATAGTATACTTCTTTAGCATGGTAGCTGTCAAGGTCTACCCAGCCCGAAGAATGCTGCTAATCAGTCCTTCTTTTGGCTCTGAGAATAAGAAATTGTTGTATCCACTTAACCCCTGAGGGAAGAGGGCTAAAATACTTCCTCTGTGTTCCCCTGCGTGTCGTAAGAGTCGACTAATTAGGCGGAGCGAGGGGACTGGGAAACCCCTCCTCTGTATTGTCTCTTCCCAGAGAGTCAGAGTATTTGCCCTTATATTACTTATTTATGGGTAATTATTCCGATGGTAATTTGGAGTCGCTGCTTATAAATAGCCTGGAGGTTAGCTTTTGGTTCTGGCTTGGTTTTACGGCCATATGTCATTCCTTACACCAGTCCTTTTGAAAGATCCGGCCTTTGGACAGATACCGACTTGAACCTGTTCGCTCCTCCTATGGTTGGGTTTCATATTAGCCATGCATTTATATCCATATAACTACCTAAGAGTAGTTTTATACAGAAATTCTGTATAAAACGGTTTTTATGTATATATAAAACTCATTATGCGAGATCACGAATATTTAGTTAATATTTCGTTCCAATTTTGTTTCGCATTATCCACGATTGTGGTATAGAATGCAATTAGACCTTTTACCTCAACATGTGTTGACGTTAATAACGGAAGGTGAAGAGTGATTGAACATTGCAAAGTATTAATAGCGTTTACGTAATTGTGTGTGTGTGTGTATGTGATTGTCTTTGCTTACGGCGGTATAAACCACAAATGCCAATTTATGATTCGTGTTGTACATCTGTAAGCAATAGCATGTACATTGATAATGTACTCCATTGTATTCGAATGTCATAGTTGCAGCACAGTTGAGGTATGGAACACGAGACAGAATATGTTAAAAGGATTTAAATGCATTACTTGAGTCTTCTTCTTTGAAAAACATTCTCATAATATGACGCGAGTGTCATTAGATTTATCCGGGTGTTATGAAAGCTGTGACCTAATTTACCAGTATGATGTAAGTATCGTACATACTGGCATATTCTTAATCACTTTTGCCCGTTAATTAAAAGAATATTAAATCCAATATTTCGACATTTCTCTCAGAAATATTAGATAATATGTTGTCATACATAGAAATGAATTTTGAGTATGAATAACTGCGTCATACATTATCATGATATTGGGTTCATTTTTATGTATGAGATTATGCATTCTAAGGTTCTGTGAAGTGCGGATCGCGGTAAACTCCAGATGACACTGGCAGTAAACTCTAGGGTTCAGTGTTATGTATCAGGTAGCGGCAGTAATAATGTTTTAAAAGATGTACATATATATATATATATATATATATATATATATATATATATATATATATATATATATATATATATATATATATATATATATATATATATATATATATATATATATATAACACATTACATATGTGAAAACATGAATAATTTTTTACCCCGACCGGGACTCGAACCTAGGACTTATGATTACTAAGTCAAGGCGCTACCACTACACCACAGAAGGTTAAAAGGAATCCAACCTTATAGCTTATATCTGCTATACTTAGGAATGAACGCATTCTAACTGAATGCCACTGTGTTCATATTACAGATTCCCCAACCTCACTCGTGGCTTCATTTTAGCATTTAATTCAATTCCCAATCTCATTCGGGCACGAAATAACCAAATAACACATTACATAT
>JAXCGZ010017894.1:0-5000 GCA_037179515.1 Halocaridina rubra | reverse complement strand
TAAATATATATATATATATATATATATATATATATATATATATATATATATATATATATATATATATATATATACATATATATATATACATATATATATATATATATATATATATATATATATATATATATATATATATATATATATATATATATATATATATATATATATATATATATATATATATATATATATATATATATATATATATATATATATATATATATATATATATATATACATATATATATACATATATATATATATATATATATATATATATATACATATACATATATATATATATATATATATATATATATATATATATATATATATATATATATATATATATATATATATATGTATATATATATATAGATGGAGAGAGAGAGAGAGAGAGAGAGAGAGAGAGAGAGAGAGAGAGAGAGAGAGAGAGAGAGAGAGAGAGAGAGAGAGAGAGAGAGAGAGAGAGAGAGAGAGAGAGAAATGACATGCCTAAAGAGAACATTTCATAATAAAATAAATAAAATAATTTGCAAGTAAACAAAGTCGAGTCCTTTAAGTGAGATGCATAAATAAATTTAATGGAAGCCACACGAGAGCTTTGAAGCCAAGGCGCCGGATGTGAGAGTTTATTAAGTACTTAAAGATGAAGGCATAAGATGTCTTCCTCGTTAACTCAATATGGAGTGCAATTGAGCTCTCTAGTGTATACAGTGGCTGAAGTCGCTGGTTTCTTCTTCTTCTTCTTCCTCTTCTCTGGATGTATTTTTCCTGCGGCCGTTGTGTGGGTGGGTTTTATAGTCTTCTATATTTTTTAGTTTCTCCTTATCTTACCTTCAGTGCGTCGTTAGGTAGAGTTGCAATTCTGATTTTTCTCAAACTTACACACATATGTTCCGGTTTTACGTCACGGACTCCCTTATCTACCAAGGGCTAGGACGGTTGCCTTCTTGCGAACGACTTGTTTTGGCAGATGTAATTTTTACCCTGAGTGCATGCCCCTGCTAACCTAAGACCGTAACGGGGCGCGAACCCTCGATCTGACGCCTCAGAGTCGTGGACGCTACCGCTTGAGCCACGGTGACTACAGACTTACACACATATGTGTATACTTTTAATTCATAAATGAGTTGCGTTTTTGCCCTTGTGTGCCACTTGCTAATAGCTGCCATTCGTTTCGTCCTATCAAAACCAAGGCGCTGTTCTTTTTTTTTTTTAATGAGTGTGACCCCGGAACAGGCAGAAACTGCCCTCATCAATAAAGGCCCGGGCGCGAGAATATACCAAGACGAAGGAAAAGAAAATAGATTAAGGACAAGGCAGAGATGAGGTAATGTCACACAAAGGAAAACGACAGACGGAAAAAAAAACAGTCAAAGAACAGAGGACACACAAAGATATGGAGGACTAGGCTCTGAGATGACGATAGATCTGGGTTTTGTTACCAGAGTCTTACAGCGGTTGCTTATCATACATCCCTTTTCCTCCGACATTTGAGTTGCAACAGAGTATTTGGGTAATGCCTTTTAGGCCAGAGCCCACTTTCGCTCCACGAGATAAGGCCTGAGAAACAGAGACACTTACTGCTCTAATGATCTTTAAGATAACAATAAATGTTGCTAAAAGGAGATCTATCGCCTCAATCTTCTCTGAGATACGCCGTGAGGGAAGTGATCTCTTCGCGCAGACACTATCGCCACATCGCCCAGTTTAGGACTAGCGTAAGCAAGCCATGTTAAGCTTTTTATTGCTTTTCCAAAAGGGCATCTACACATCTCGAATGAGGATCTGGGTTGATTTGGGGGTTGATTGTGGATAGATGGATTAGCCCATAAAAGTATGGATTTACTCCTGATGTAAGATGGGAAGGTATAGTAAAAGGAATATGTCATGGAAATTAAGCAAGAGTTGATGGAGGAGAGATTAATGCATTTGCACTCTTAATGAGGGTTGAAAATGGAACTATTATACTCAGAGTATGTATTTCTAAAGATACTGTTGTACAGTGACCCCATACATTTAATGGTCTATGCATCCCCAGGATAAACACATGGATATTGAAGACTGTGAAGGACTTAGAAGAATGCGAAAGGATGAGAGTAAGCCCAAATTTTCCTGGATTAAGAGAATAGGATCTTGTTTTTGTTCTTGTTGTTGTTCTGGTTTTACGTCACGGACTCCCTTTTCTATCAAGGGCTAGGACAGTTGCCTTCTTGCGAAGGACTTGTTTGGCAGATGTAATCGTTACCCTGAGTGCATGCCCTAGCTAACCTCAAACCGTGACGGGGTGCGAACCCACGACCTGACGCTTCAAAATCGCGGACACTACCGCTTGAACCACGGTGACTACGATTAAGAAAATAGGATCAACTGTATACTTCACACTTCATGCTATTTCCCAGTCTGTAGTCTCTATATCTAAACAAACAAAGCCTAACCTAGCCTAACCTCATTTATAACAACAGTTACAGTCTCATTTCCAGGCTGGGGTGTTCCGTTCCAGATCCTCTTAACTACTTACTATTATACTGTGCTTCTCCAGTTGGTAGCGTTGAGGTGCGTTTTCATCAGTAGACCTATATATGCTACTTTTTTTTTTTTCTGACGATCTCTTGTTTAAGGCGAGGATTACTTTAGGGTAGCCCCGAATTCCTTTTAAGGTAAGGATGAAAATCCTTAACCGATCTGGAATGTCTCAAGTCATCCAGTCATTGGTTTTTATGAACTAATGACTTCTCTAAAAGAGAAGGAAAGTGGTGGTGGTGGAAGGGAAGAGAAACTGGAAGAAATATGAAATGGCGAATTAAAGAATCTATATAGAAAAGAAAAAATAAATACGAAATAGTGATATTTGAGGTGAGAGAAGACAACATAACATGGTAATGGCTGCCAAGTGACTCTTTTATAGAAATGCTCTACGACCAGTCTCTGAAAAACTCAAACTTGGCACCTACTAAGTGTGAGGCAGGATATTATCAGCCGAGCCATGAGAGATAGCTTCAGTATTTTTATTTATATTAATGCTCAGCTTCTCTTCATTGTTGTTTGTCATAAATTTCCTTTTGTGTTGAGGGTTAAATCGATACTACATAGAAATGGGATCAAAACTGAAGACATAGAAGACAAAGGCCTCATTATGAGAATCAAATGGGTTATAGCTGAAGACAAAGAAGAAGTCACAAGTCCTCAATATTATTCGTTTTACTCAGAATTTTGAGAATTAAATCGGTTAAAGCTAATGACAAAGAAGTCACAAGTCCTCAGTATTTTTCATTTTACTCAGAATTTTGAGAATTAAATCGGTTCAAGCTAAAGACAAAGAAGTCACAAGTCCTTAGTATTTTTCATTTTACTCAGAATTTTGAGAATTAAATCTGTTCAAGCTAAAGACAAAGAAGTCACAAGTCCTCAGTATTTTTCATTTCACTCAGAATTCTGAGAATCTCTTTTATATCTTGACTCATTCTCTTATATTCTATCTAGGTCACTCATTCTCTCCCTTCTTATCTTAGCCCTGAAAATTTCAGAGTTCAAAATTTATATAAGCCTCGGCTTCACGTGTTCCATTCTCCTCCCCTCTTTCACCGGCACCAGCTGACAACAGCCTTAAAACAACTTGCTGACAGCTTGCGAAATTAGTTCTTAACAATAGCCGAAAGTGATAGGGAGGGAAGATCATCATCTTCCTGACGCAGGGAGCTATTATAAAAGGAGCCATTATATTATTTCAGGGAGCTCCCAATAGCTCCCGCAGGACCACTATATGTCCTGGCACGCGAAGTCGTGCTACCCTTTTCTTATGCCACGCCATGGCTGCCACCTCATTCATATTTTATTTTCCTTCAGAAAAATGCATGGTTTATATTTTATTTATTTTTGTAAGGTACGTGTAATGTGTTTCTGTGTTATTATTGATCTCATAATATTGGCCATACCTGGATTTTTTATGTATTTTCTTTTTTCTTAATCTTCTTCTTTTGCTTAGCTTCATACCACGAAGGTTTGTTGGTTTTCCTGGGTTTGAACTGCAAGAGAAAATAATTTATTATTCATTCTAACAACTCTACAGTAAATTTTATTATTTTCTAGATACCAAATTATTAAATTCCTTCACAATTCATTTCCACAATTTATTTATGAATTGGTTTCTGAATTTGATTTTGTACTGTAATACATATAATGTGCCTCTAGTTTTGTAAGAAATCTTTTTTTTTTCTAAAAGCCCAAAGATGAAGTGTTTTTTTTTTATTTTCATTCATTTTAGTTTTAAATTTTTGAATAGTTTTATGACAGCGTAAGATCAGATTTTTAGTTCTATTTATCTATATACACGAGCTATTTTCCCCTTATAAGGGGAGTGACTGAGTCAAGGCAAATACTCTGAGTCTTTGGGAAGGCAAAATATACAGGAGGGGATTCCCAGTTCCCCCGCTCTTCCCTTTTTAGTCGTCTCTTACGACACGCAGGGGAACTCTGAGGAAGTATTGTAGCCCCTTCCCTCACTACTACACTCAATTTTTTTCAATTCATATGTAGTATTTCATATAATAAAATATTAATAACTATAAATATCAAAAGTACCTGAGCGCTGCATGAATCTAATTCGGTAAATATTAATAAAAAAAAATTGGCTTTGGTAGGAAATAAGAAGGAACATTTAACATGTTGCACAAGAATACATTAGTAAGAAGGGATTAAAAAACGAATCAGCCAGTTACTAGTCTTTATGAGTCTACTAATCAAGGTCATTTAGATATATTACTGATTGTGAACGCTAATCTTCTCTCTTCTTAAAAGCTCAACTAGGCTAAAAGCTTTTTTACTCAATAACTAAAGGATCCTACTTTATTGTTCAGTCTACCTCACTATATGAAGTCTATTGTACCCTAACTTAACAAGGTTAGGATAGATTAGTTTGATTAAGTCATGTTAGGGTTCAATAGCATCCTGACTTAACCAAACTAATTAAACCTAACCGTGTTAGATTAGGTTAG
>JAXCGZ010017893.1:22500-32500 GCA_037179515.1 Halocaridina rubra | reverse complement strand
TATATATATATATATATATATATATATATATATATATATATATATATATATATATATATATATATATATATATATATATATATATATATATATATATAGTATATATATATATATATATATATATATATATATATATATATATATATATATATATATATATATATATATATATATATATATATATATATATATATATATATATATATATATATATATATATATATATATATATATATATATATATATATATATATATATATATATATATATATATATATATATATATATATATATATATATATATATATATATATATATATATATATATATATATATATAGTATATATATATATATATATATATATATATATATATATATATATATATATATATATATATATATATATATATATATATATATATATATATATATATATATATATATATATATATATATATATATATATATATATATATATATATATTATATATATATATATATATATATATATATATATATATATATATATATATATATATATATATATATATATATATATATATATATATATATATATATATATATATATATATATATATATATATATATATATATATATATATATATATATATATATATATATATATATATATATATATATATATATATATATATATATATATATATATATATATATATATATATATATATATATATATATATATATATATATATATATATATATATATATATATATATATTATATATATATATATATATATATATATATATATATATATATATATATATATATATATATATATATATATATATATATATATATATATATATATATATATATATATATATATATATATATATATATATATATATATATATATATATATATATATATATATATATATATATATATATATATATATATGTATATATATATATATATATATATATATATATATATATATATATATATATATATATATATATATATATATATATATATATATATATATATATATAGATATATATATATATATATATATATATATATAGATATATATATATATATATATATATATATATATATATATATATATATATATATATATATATATATATATATATAATATATATATATATATATATATATATATATATATATATATAGATATATAATATATATATATATATATATATATATATATATATATATATATATATAGTATATATATATATATATATATATATATATATATATATATATATATATATATATATATATATATATATATATATATATATATATATATATATATATATATATATATATATATATATATATATATATATATATATATATATATATATATATATATATATATATATATATATATATATATATATATATATATATATATATATATATATATATATATATATATATATATATATATATATATATATATATATATATATATATATATATATATATATATATATATATATATATATATATATATATATATATATATATATATATATATATATATATATATATATATATATATATATATATATATATATATATATATATATATATATATATATATATATATATATATATATATATATATATATATATATATATATATATATATATATATATATATATATATATATATATATATATATATATATATATATATATATATATATATATATATATATATATATATATATATATATATATATATATATATATATATATATATATATATATATATATATATATATATATATATATATATATATATATATATATATATATATATATATATATATATATATATATATATATATATATATATATATATATATATATATATATATATATATATATATATATATATATATATATATATATATATATATATATATATATATATATATATATATATATATATATATATATATATATATATATATATATATATATATATATATATATATATATATATATATATATATATATATATATATATATATATATATATATATATATATATATATATATATATATATATATATATATATATATATATATATATATATATATATATATATATATATATATATATATATATATATATATATATATATATATATATATATATATATATATATATATATATATATATATATATATATATATATATATATATATATATATATATATATATATATATATATATATATATATATATATATATATATATATATATATATATATATATATATATATATATATATATATATATATATATATATATATATATATATATATATATATATATATATATATATATATATATATATATATATATATATATATATATTATATATATATATATATATATATATATATATATATATATATATATATATATATATATATATATATATATATATATATATATATATATATATATATATATATATATATATATATATATATATATATATATATATATATATATATATATATATATATATATATATATATATATATATATATATATATATATATATATATATATATATATATATATATATATATATATATATATATATATATATATATATATATATATATATATATATATATATATATATATATATATATATATATATATATATATATATATATATATATATATATATATATATATATATATATATATATATATATATATATATATATATATATATATATATATATATATATATATATATATATATATATATATATATATATATATATATATATATATATATATATATATATATATATATATATATATATATATATATATATATATATATATATATATATATATATATATATATATATATATATATATATATATATATATATATATATATATATATATATATATATATATATATATATATATATATATATATATATATATATATATATATATATATATATATATATATATATATATATATATATATATATATATATATATATATATATATATACATATATACATATATACATATATACATATATATATATATATATATATATATATATATATATATATATATATATATATATATATATATATATATATATATATATATATATATATATATATATATATATATATATATATATATATATATATATATATATATATATATATATATATATATATATATATATATATATATATATATATATATATATATATATATATATATATATATATATATATATATATATATATATATATATATATATATATATATATATATATATATATATATATATATATATATATATATATATATATATATATATATATATATATATATATATATATATATATATATATATATATATATATATATATATATATATATATATATATATATATATATATATATATATATATATATATATATATATATATATATATATATATATATATATATATATATATATATATATATATATATATATATATATATATATATATATATATATATATATATATATATATATATATATATATATATATATATATATATATATATATATATATATATATATATATATATATATATATATATATATATATATATATATATATATATATATATATATATATATATATATATATATATATATATATATATATATATATATATATATATATATATATATATATATATATATATATATATATATATATATATATATATATATATATATATATATATATATATATATATATATATATATATATATATATATATATATATATATATATATATATATATATATATATATATATATATATATATATATATATATATATATATATATATATATATATATATATATATATATATATATATATATATATATATATATATATATATATATATATATATATATATATATATATATATATATATATATATATATATATATATATATATATATATATATATATATATATATATATATATATATATATATATATATATATATATATATATATATATATATATATATATATATATATATATATATATATATATATATATATATATATATATATATATATATATATATATATATATATATATATATATATATATATATATATATATATATATATATATATATATATATATATATATATATATATATATATATATATATATATATATATATATATATATATATATATATATATATATATATATATATATATATATATATATATATATATATATATATATATATATATATATATATATATATATATATATATATATATATATATATATATATATATATATATATATATATATATATATATATATATATATATATATATATATATATATATATATATATATATATATATATATATATATATATATATATATATATATATATATATATATATATATATATATATATATATATATATATATATATATATATATATATATATATATATATATATATATATATATATATATATATATATATATATATATATATATATATATATATATATATATATATATATATATATATTATCAACTAAGCACATTACATATGTGAAAACATGAATCATTTTTTACCTGGACCGGGTCTCGAACCTAGGACTTATGATTACTAAGTCAAGGCGCTACCACTACACCACAGAAGGTTAAAAGGAACCCAACCTTATAGCTTATATCTGCTATACTAAGAAATGAACGCATTCTAACTGAATGCCACTGTGTTCATATTACAGATTCCCCAACCTCACTCGTGGTTTCATTTTAGCATTTAATTCAATTCCCAATCTCATTCGGGCCATGAAATTATCAACTAAGCACATTACATATGTGAAAACATGAATCATTTTTTACCCCGACCGGGATTCGAACCTAGGACTTATGAATACTTAGTCAAGGCGCTACCATGAAACATTATTCTTTAAGTGGCAGAAGTTCATTCAATGCAATATTTAACAGATATCTCGGTTGCATGGTGTTTTGGAGTCATGTTTATATATGCATTTCACGTCGATTGTAAATTATTATTGACACATAATTTCGTTGTAAAGGTAATCTTATGCATCTGTTTCTTTCAAATCAAAACTAAAAGGAGAGACACAACAACGGCCTCAGAAGCCTAATGAAGAGATGAGAATGCAGATGTGAACTCACAAAGTTTGATTTTATCTTTAGGCTGCTCTTTAAGTCAGCTTTTTATTCATGCAGTGAAGGCGAGTCATTACGATCCCCCCTTTGGAGCAACCTCTCTCTCCCTTATTGAATAGAAAGATTTGTTAGTCTTTTTTTTAATATATAATGAAATTCAGCATTTGAAGGAATTCCAGATACTGAAAATGAAGGTATTTTTGTCATGAAATAGCTATCTAAATAAATAAAAGTTTGTGTTTTCATATTTTTACCAAGTATTTCAGTTATATGTTTGCATTGTATATTTGCAATGAGGATCAAACATATGCAAACACCAATTAACAAAGGATCATGTCAAACAAGAAACAAATTATTATTTGTTCAACTTTTGTAAATGTTTACTATTTGAAATGGTCAATATCTCATATATATGTGTATGCTTGTGATGCTGTTTGAATGAAAATATTTTCTTTATTCATTTATTAAAGAAGTTGCTTAGTTAATTCAGTGTGTTTTCTAGGATATGAAAAAGAAGTAAATTTCTTATATGATTATTACGCAGCTCAACATCAAAAAAACGAACCCGGAAAAAACTTTAATAAAAGTAATCAAATCTAAAGAGAAACATAAAGATATTTTCTCTTACCTGGCTATATAAAACAAAGCTTTTCTGTCCCCAAATCATGTATAATATATATATATATATATATATATATATATATATATATATATATATATATATATATATATATATATATATATATATATATATATATATATATATATATATATATATATATATATATATATATATATATATATATATATATATATATATATATATATATATATATATATATATATATATATATATATATATATATCTATATATATTAAATAAGCACATTACATATGTGAAAACATGAATCATTTTTTACCCCCACCGGGACTCGAACCTAGGACTTATGATTACTAAGTCAAGGCGCTACCACTACACCACAGAAGGTTAAAAGGAACCCAATCTTATAGCTTATATCTGCTATACTTAGGAATGAACGCATTCTAACTGAATGCCACTATGTTCATATTACAGATTCCCCAACCTCACTCGTGGCTTCATTTTAGCATTTAATTCAATTCTCAATCTCATTCGGGCCATGAAATTATCAAATAAGCACATTACATATGTGAAAACATGAATCATTTTTTACCCCGACCGGGACTCGAACCTAGGACTTATGATTACTAAGTCAAGGTGCTACCACTACACCACAAAAGGGTAAAAGGAACCCAACCTTATAGCTTATATCTGCTATACTTAGGAATGAACGCATTCTAACTGAATGCCACTATATTCATATTACAGATTCCCCAACCTCACTCGTGGCTTCATTTTAGCATTTAATTCAATTCCCAATCTCTTTCGGACCATGAAATTATCAAATAAGCGCATTACATATGTGAAAACAGGAATAATTTTTTACCCCGACCGGGACTCGAAACTAGGACTTATGATTACTAAGTCAAGGCGCTACCACTACACCACAATAGGTTAAAAGGAACCCAACCTTATAGCTTATATCTGCTATACTTAGGAATGAACGCTTTCTAACTGAATGCCACTATGTTCATATTACAGATTCCCCAACCTCACTCGTGGCTTCATTTTAGCATTTAATTCAATTCCCAATCTCATTCGGGCCATGAAATTATCAAATAAGCACATTACATATGTGAAAACATGAATCATTTTTTACCCCGACCGGGACTCGAGCCTAGGACTTATGATTACTAAGTCAAGGCGCTACCACTACACCACAGAAGGTTAAAAGGAACCCAACCTTATAGCTTATATCTGCTATACTTAGGAATGAACGCATTCTAACTGAATGCCACTATGTTCATATTACAGATTCCCCAACCTCACTCGTGGCTTCATTTTAGCATTTAATTCAATTCCCAATCTCATTCGGGCCATGAAATTATCAAATAAGCACATTACATATGTGAAAACATGAATCATTTTTTACCCCGACCGGGACTCGAACCTAGGACTTATGATTACTAAGTCAAGGCGCTACCACTACACCACAGAAGGTTAAAAGGAACCCAACCTTATAGCTTATATCTGCTATACTTAGGAATGAACGCATTCTAACTGAATGCCACTATGTTCATATTACAGATTCCCCAACCTCACTCGTGGCTTCATTTTAGCATTTAATTCAATTCTCAATCTCATTCGGGCGATGAAATTATCAAATAAGCACATTAAATATGTGAAAACATGAATAATTTTTTACCTCGACCGGGACTCGAACCTAGGACTTATGATTACTAAGTCAAGGCGCTACCACTACACCACAGAAGGTTAAAAGGAACCCAACCTTATAGCTTATATCTGCTATACTTAGGAATGAACGCATTCTAACTGAATGCGTTCATAAGTCCTAGGTTCGAGTCCCGGTCGGGGTAAAAAATAATTCTTGTTTTCACATATGTAATGTGCTTATATGATAATTTCATGGCCCGAATGAGATTGGGAATTGAATTAAATGCTAAAATGAAGCCACGAGTGAGGTTGGGGAATCTGTAATATGAACATAGTGGCATTCAGTTAGAATGCGTTCATTCCTAAGTATAGCAGATATAAGCTATAAGGTTGGGTTCCTTTTAACCTTCTGTGGTGTAGTGGTAGCGCCTTGAGTTAGTAATCATAAGTCCTAGGTTCGAGTCCCGGTCGGGGTAAAAAATGATTCATGTTTTCACATATGTAATGTGCTTATTTGATAATTTCATGGCCCGAATGAGATTGGGAATTGATTTAAATGCTAAAATGAAGCCACGAGTGAGGTTGGGGAATCTGTAATATGAACATAGTGGCATTCAGTTAGAATGCGTTCATTCCTAAGTATAGCAGATATAAGCTATAAGGTTGGGTTCCTTTTAACCTTCTGTGGTGTAGTGGTAGCGCCTTGACTTAGTAATCATAAGTCCTAGGTTCGAGTCCCGGTCGGGGTAAAAAATTATTCATGTTTTCACATATGTAATGTGCTTATTTGATAATTTCATGGCCCGAATGAGATTGGGAATTGAATTAAATGCTAAAATGAAGCCACGAGTGAGGTTGGGGAATCTGTAATATGAACATAGTGGCATTCAGTTAGAATGTGTTCATTCCTAAGTATAGCAGATATAAGCTATAAGGTTGGGTTCCTTTTAACCTTCTGTGGTGTAGTGGTAGCGCCTTACCTTAGTAATCATAAGTCCTAGGTTCGAGTCCCGGTCGGGGTAAAAAATTATTCATGTTTTCACATGTATAATGTGCTTATTTGATAATTTCATGGCCCGAATGAGATTGGGAATTGAATTAAATGCTAAAATGAAGCCACGAGTGAGGTTGGGGAATCTGTAATATGAACATAGTGGCATTCAGTTAGAATGCGTTCATTCCTAAGTATAGCAGATATAAGCTATAAGGTTGGGTTCCTTTTAACCTTCTGTGGTGTAGTGGTAGCGCCTTGACTTAGTAATCATAAGTCCTAGGTTCGAGTCCCGGTCGGGGTAAAAAAAAAGATTCATGTTTTCACATATGTAATGTGCTTATTTGATAATTTCATGGCCCGAATGAGATTGGGAATTGAATTAAATGCTAAAATGAAGCCACAAGTGAGGTTGGGGAATCTGTAATATGAACATAGTGGCATTCAGTTAGAATGCGTTCATTCCTAAGTATAGCAGATATAAGCTATAAGGTTGGGTTCCTTTTAACCTTCTGTGGTGTAGAGGTAGTGCCTTGACTTAGTAATCATAAGTCCTAGGTTCGAGTCCCGGTGGGGGTAAAAAATGATTCATGTTTTCACATATGTAATGTGCTTATTTGATAATTTCATGGCCCGAATGAGATTGGGAATTGAATTAAATGCTAAAATGAAGCCACGAGTGAGGTTGGGGAATCTGTAATATGAACATAGTGGCATTCAGTTAGAATGCGTTCATTCCTAAGTATAGCAGATATAAGCTATAAGGTTGGGTTCTTTTTAACCTTCTGTGGTGTAGTGGTAGCGCCTTGACTTAGTAATCATAAGTCCTAGGTTCGAGTCCCGGTCGGGGTAAAAAAAAAATGATTCATATATATATATATATATATATATATATATATATATATATATATATATATATATATATATATATATATATATATATATATATATATATATATATATATATATATATATATATATATATACATATGTCCTATCGTTTATAAAGAAACAAAGAATTAACTTATTATTTAAAAAAATTACCTAAGTATTAACAATGGAGCTCAAACCTTCCTCTTGATTTCTGAAGAACTTATCATTCGACTAATTCGGAAGCATATTTCTTTAATGCTTTTATACTGCTTGAGTAGAGAGAAAGAGTTGGGAAAATGCTTAGAAATTGGTGTAGACATGTACCTGAATGTTTGTTGAAGCATTGCTGCTTTAATACACTATTGTTCCGAACAACAGTCAGAGTTCTTTGAAAATGGTAAATAGGTTAGTGTGTATTTTTTTTTTAAGAATTAAATACCTAAAATATTTTTGTTTTTTATTCTTTTGTAAGTTATGAAATTTGAGCACAGTGGTTTACATTTTATTGGCCTTACAATAATTTTAATTTGTTCTTAAATGGTATAATGGATTTAACAAACAGGAAATCAAGCTGAAATTTGTCGTTATTTCACACACGCCA
>JAXCGZ010017893.1:7500-12500 GCA_037179515.1 Halocaridina rubra | reverse complement strand
TTTCCTTTCTTCCTTTCTAAATAAGGATACTTTAGATCTTCGAATCTGAGCAGTGCAGCAATTCCCAGCATGAAGAAAACCAGAGTGATTTAAATCTGAAGGAGAGGCTTGATACGGTTGGCATGCCCAATCCCTGGCCCGAACAGCCATGGAACACACACACTGTTAAATCAAGGATTAGGGGTAGCAAAAGATTTCATAGCGGAGGGGATGAATGCCTCCATTAATGAGGTATGATCTCAGCAACTAAATTACTCCGCTTTACGCCCTCCCCAACCCACCATTGGTTAGCACACATTCTGTATTCTCCTCCTCAACACCCAAGGTTACCTAAATGATTGAGCAAATACAGTGCAACTGAGAATTTTTCAGTGTATTTAAATAATCTACATTTTTTGTCAGGAATCGAACCTAGGGGCTCTAGAATAGAACACCACAGCTTAGTGCGCTTAGACACATAGGTTTCATTAGAGGGTGTATTGAAACATCTACCGACACTACACAGAATGAGGGGCACTATTGCACCTATTAGTCAGTTTTACCCACCTCATCAACCCACGCGAACCGCTTCGTTGAACATCTAATTTGCCTCGGGTATTGAGGATTATTAATTGCGTGTGTAGACCACTGATGGGCTGGGGAGGGGTAAGACTGCATAATAAGTGCAGTAATGTCTTAGACTGTCTGTGTAACATCAGTATATGCCCCAGTTCCAACTCTTATTTAAAGTCTGTGGATCAGCACACTAAGCTGTATATTTCTATTCTAGAGATTCCAGGTTCGATTCCTAACAAGGAAAGCAAATAATAAAAATACTTTAATAAATGCATTTGAGGCAGTCATGTAACTTGGGAAAAAAAAGGATACTGGCCGTCATTTCAATAACAACTTCCTGCTTTTGATCTCTAAATGTTTCCTGAAATATTATTCATGGTTGTAATTGACTGTTGTATCCGATATCAAAAAGTAAAATATGACTTAAAACAAAAAATAACATTTTCCTTACAAAGCTTTTTAAAGATGCACCTTCCTTGTCCTCTTAAAGGTCAATGGAGATCATGTTCAGATGAATTAAATATATTTTAAATATTAAATGTGTATGCGTGTGTATGTGTGTTTATATGTGTGTAAGTGTGCGCTCGTGTCTTTATAAGGCTGGATAGATAGATAGTTAGATAGATAGATAGATAGATAGATAGATTGATAGATATATAGATAGATAGATAGATAGATAGATAGATAGATAGATAGATAGATAGATAGATATATAGATAGATAGATAGATAAATAGATAGATAGATAGATAGATAGATAGATAGATAGATAGATAGATAGATAGATAGATAGATAGATAGATAAAAAAATTAATAGGCATACATGCTGATACAGGTATGCTAGTACTTTTTTCATTAGGATTTTGAAATAAAGGAAGAGACAAGATTATGTCTTATTATTTGCTCTCCCATTTCTTAATCTGTTTGTATTGTCCCTGCAGTTTGTCTTAATAACTGCAGCATTGCAGGTTTGAGAATGAAATTGGAGACTTTCTTTTCGTTAATAAGATTTATTTGCTAGAGAAGTATGTATTCCATCATCTTGTTGTCTCTAGTTTAATATTTGTAACCTTAACAAAAGACAACATGATTTCACTGGATTGCTATCCAAGTCTAAAGCTGCTTGAATCATCCCTGCATTTTGTTTGTACAACTGCATCAATCCTGGTTATCTCGCAAGAGATTGAAAGTGATACAGTGCAGTTAAAAAGAGGAAATGCAAAAAGTAGAGGGTGCGGAAGGGAAAATAAAAAATAGTCTATGATAAGATCAAGGAAACTTGAAGTAAAGGAATTAAGAAACAACTAAAATAAGAAAACCAATGACTTAATGCGGAAGATGGAATATTAATATGTCCCATTGCAACAAGCGACGATTTGAGATTGAATGAAAATGGAGAATGGAAAGGCTACAGGAATATTTGGAATACCGGCGACAGCGTGTGAGAGGATAGGCTACAAAGGTACAAATCTTTGGGGAAACAGAATAATTGTGACATTACATAAAGAAAAGGCGACTGCAAGGACTTTAAAAAATAAATGTCCAACAAGATGAGAAACTAGGCATGAATTATAAAACACATTTTGAAAGCAGTGAACACAGTACAAGAAAAACAGTTCGGATTTATGGCAAGAAAGAACAGCGAATGTGGTTTCGAGATACGTGAATGAAAGTCATTATTGAAAGACCGACGATGGAATATACACTGTGTTTACTTATGTAGAAAAAGTTTATAATAAAGTGTTTTCTCAGTAAGAACGTAGATTCATAAGGTGAAAAAGGAGTCAGGAAAGTGTCATGGTCGTCAAGGATATGGGTGCAGAAACTCTCTCAATTGAGAAGTAGTGTTTGAATAATGGTTTGATTCCTGATATGGTAGGCTTATATCATGAGTCTACATTTAGCTCATATCATTATTCTAATTATGCAAGCTTTGATCTAATAAGCTTGGAGATGTATATTGTGGTGCATTCTATATGCTGATCGCAACGTCCTCTGCAGTATAAGTGAAGAAGAAATGAGGACAACAAATTTATTAGGCTGATTGTGAAAACCTCACCAAATGTCTACTAAGTCCAGTAATACACAAATAATCATAGGAACATGCCTCAAAGAAGGACTTATTACAAATCAAAATCATTTCATTACCTTATTTAAGTATCAGAGAGCTTTTCAATATGTATATTCTACAATTAAACTAGAAATAAGATATTGATCAAATTTCTTACCTACATTTTCAGGGTAGCTCAACTTAGTAGATCCTCAAAGACTCTTAATGAATTGGCCTAACTCTTACAGTAGAATTTGAGTGTATGCTAATATAAACATGCATAAGTATGTATATGGTTATATTTACCTAACTGTATTTGTCTAATTGTGCTTAGGGAGAACCCTTTGCTGGTAGCCCTGTTCCTGAACGAATTCATTTTCAAGCGTATTTGTGTGTGTAAATCCCTAATTATATTTGCCTAATTGTGCTTAGAGGAAGAACACTTTGCTTGTAATTCCACATCTTCAGATCGGGCAAGTTTTTTTTTTTTTTTGCTCACATGTGGGATTATATATATGAAAAGGAAGAGTAAAGGATGGGTGATGATAGGTGTTAGATAATCTACAGAAGAAAGATTGAAGCACTTAACGGCTTTACATAATCCTTCAGATGCATTTCAAATGCAGGCCAAAGACTTATTTTTTTCTTTCTTTCAAAAAAGACGTATGAGGAATGATACTGCACTTACAACGTTAACAGGATAAAAACAAAGTGAGGAGGAACTGCGACATATATATATATATATATATATATATATATATTTTTTTTAAGAGTGTGACACCGGGACAGGCAGAAACTGCCCTCATCGACAAAGGCCCGGGCACGAGAAAATACCAAGACGAAGGAAAAGAAAAAGTTAAGGGCAAGGCAGAGATGAGGTAATGTCACACAAAGGAAAACGACAGACAGAAAAAACAGTCAGAGTAAAGAGGACCCAGAGATATGGAGGACTAGGCTCTGAGATGACGATAGATCTGCTTTTTGAAGGATGAAAGGTCATGAGAACTAGGAAAGACAGAAGGAGGAAGAGAGTTCCAGAGTCTGGAGGTAGATGGGAAGAAGCAGTCGCTGCACCGACCAATCCGCGAGCTACAAATCTCGACACAGTACCTGTGAGATGAGGCCGCTTGGCGAGTGTTACGCGGCCTCGGCAGTGGAGGAGGGATGCAACTCGCCAACTCATCAGAGCAGCGATGCAAGTAGTAGCGATAGAAAAGCGAAAGGGAAGATACCTTACGGCGAAGAGAGAGAGAATCCAAGTTAGAAGTAAGAGAAGGATCATTAATAAGTCTGACTGCCTTAGATTGAACCCTATCAAGAAGATAAGTAAAGGAAGAAGCACCCCAGATGTGTGAGCAGTATTCTAAGCAGGGGCGGATAAGACCTTTGTAAATTTTAAGTAACTGCAATGAGGAAAAGTAATAACGAAAACGAAACAAAACCCCCAATTTTTTGGATGAAGATTTAGAAATTTGGACTATATGATTCCTCCAAGACAAGTTAGAGGCTATGTGGATTCCTAATATATTGATAGAGTTAAGAGGGTAAATTTCATTTGTTTCGAAGACAATAGGGTTATCTGGAGGAGAAGAAGATAAAGAGATAGCCAGAAACTGTGTCTTGGAGGCATTGAATTTAACTAAATTTTGAGTGCCCCATTCAGATACTCTCTGCAAATCGGAGTTAAGAGTAGAAGAAAGAGTGATACGAGATTGATTACGAGTAACAGATGAAGGTTGTGAAGAAAAGGCAGAGGAAAAGTGAAGGGTAGAGTCATCGGCAAAGGCATGAAGAAGAGAGGAAGATGGGGACTGTAGAAGATCATTGATGAAGAGAAGGAAGAGAGTAGGTGAAAGAACAGAGCCCTGTGGAACACCACTGGACACAGAGAAAGGGCTAGATGTCGCGCCATCAACAACTACAGATATAGAACGGTCAGTAAGAAAACTGGAAATCAGAGAACAGAAAGAAGGGGTAAAGCCGTAGGCAGGGAGTTTGGCCAACAGAGCCTTGTGCCAGACTCTGTCAAAAGCCTTAGAGATATCAAGGGCGACGACAAAGGATTCCCCATAGTTCCTCAGAGAAGATGACCATACATGAGTAAGATAGGACAGGAGATCACCAGTGGATCTTGCCTTGCGGAAGCCGTACTGGTGATCGGAGATAAGTGAGTTAGATTCAAGGCGTTTCAAGAAGTGAGCATTGAGCAAAGTTTCGAAAACTTTAGCAATAGAGAAGGTTAGAGCAATAGGTCGGTAGTTAGAAGGAATAGAGCGGTCACCCTTCTTAGGAACAGGTTGAACTAGAGCATGCTTCCAAGATGAAGGATAGATACTGGTTGACAGAATGAGGCGAAATAGACGGCAAAGCACGGGAGCCAGTTCATCTGCAAATTC
>JAXCGZ010017893.1:0-2500 GCA_037179515.1 Halocaridina rubra | reverse complement strand
ATATATATATATATATATATATATATATATATATATATATATATATATATATATATATATATATATATATATATATATATATATATATATATATATATATATATATATATATATATATATATATATATATATATATATATATATATATATATATATATATATATATATATATATATATATATATATATATATATATATATATATATATATATATATATATATATATATATATATATATATATATATATATATATATATATATATATATATATATATATATATATATATATATATATATATATATATATATATATATATATATATATATATATATATATATATATATATATATATATATATATATATATATATATATATATATATATATATATATATATATATATATATAATATATATATATATATATATATATATATATATATATATATATATATATATATATATATATATATATATATATGTATATTATATATATATATATATATATATATATATATATATTATATATATATATATATATATATATATATATATATATATATATATATATATATATATATATATATATATATATATATATATATATATATATATATATATATATATATATATTACTTAATATGAATTAAAAGATTCGTAATGGCTATTGTCAATAAATAGCTAATGAAAAAGAAAAAAAATGGACGTTTACTTGGCTTATCCAACAATATAAGTGCACTTTAAGTGTGTATTAAATATATTGGAGTCAGGGAGTGTAATTTAGGGCATGAGAGATTTAGTCTGAAGATATTTTTGCATCCATATCCAATATTTATGCTGGCATGAAATGCTTAGGAGGAGAAATGTGAAAAAAAAAGATATTACTTGAGACTTTGAAAAGTTGGATGGGAGGGCCTGTCTTCTACTGAATTTTATGTGGCAAATGCAAAGGATTCAGCATTTAAAAGAAAAGAAATGAGCTCCTAGGAATTCCGACTTCTACAATATGTTCAATGAAGATTCTTATTTAAAAACTCGCTTAATTAACGATGAAAGAGAATGAATAAGAAATATTAAATTACGGAAGATGAAAATACTTGATAAAGTAATAGAAATATATATATATATATATATATATATATATATATATATATATATATATATATATATATATATATATATATATATATATATAGAGAGAGAGAGAGAGAGAGAGAGAGAGAGAGAGAGAGAGAGAGAGAGAGAGAGAGAGAGAGAGAGAGAGAGAGAGATGATAATTTCTTAGATTTTTCAGATCATAACAATATTATGTCTACTTTGATACTGAAATTATAAAAATCATGTTTAATACGAACTTAAATTTCTTGTGGTGCATTCGGGAAGTTGGTTAACCTCTTAAAGGCGAAACCGATGCCATTTTTTATCTCAAATGTCAGAGTCAGACACTAACCACCACATGAAAATGATGCAAGCGTGTATTTGCGCAGAGGAATTGAGAAGTCTACAATAAATTTAAGAACATTCTATAGACAACTGGATACTCTCCATAGTTTAAGAGTCAATTTGGCTGCATCTCATGCAGTGAAACTATTGTTTTGTTTCCTCTCTCTCTCCTCTCTCTCTCTCTCTCTCTCTCTCTCTCTCTCTCTCTCTCTCTCTCTCTCTCTCTCTCTCTCTCTCTCTCTCTCTCTCTCTCTTCCTTCTCTCTCTCTCTCTCTCTCTCTCTCTCTCTCTCTCTCTCTCTCTCTCTCTCTCTCTCTCTCTCTCTCTCTCTCTCTCTCTCTCTCTCTCTCTCTCTCTCTCTCTCTCTCTCTCTCTCTCTCTCTCTCTCTCTCTCTCTCTCTCTCTCTCTCTCTCTCCATCCGAGCTAACTATTGAATAAGGTGTACTTTAAGAGCCAGTTACTTTTCATATATATATATATATATATATATATATATATATATATATATATATATATATATATATATATATATATATATATATATATATATATATATATATATATATATATATATATATATATATATAGATTTTTCACAAACTGTAACTCAGAATGCCATGCTTGTCCAGTGATGCCCAGTGCCTAATTTCCAAAAAGTATGGAACATACTGACATCTTGATCTCAGATATATAATCACCAACTGAAATAATAATACACTGTTTTATATAAAAAGGTTGAATAATAAATTCAAATAAGACTCGATTTTTATTTATTGGATCAAGTGCTTAACTAGCGCATACCCATAGACCTTGCAATGGAATACAGCCTTATGTTAAACCACTTCCTTCTGTTAGAAATTTTGGGCTAATTCTTGACTACCATTTAGCATCTGAATCTTACGTTGCCAATTTATTTTTCTGAAGCATATGGGGTACTCTTCTTCATGTCTGGAAATAAAGACTTATTTGACAGCCACAGCAGAAATCCATAGAAGAAACTCAAGTTCTTAGCTATATATCCTATTTTGTCATAATAACAAGCAAACAAACAAATCA
>JAXCGZ010017892.1:27500-35046 GCA_037179515.1 Halocaridina rubra | reverse complement strand
CGAGAAGATTCTTGCTAACAACCAGTAAGCAATAACATCAAAATATGAGATGTCATATATATATATATATATATATATATATATATATATATATATATATATATATATATATATATAGAGAGAGAGAGAGAGAGAGAGAGAGAGAGAGAGAGAGAGAGAGAGAGAGAGAGTTAATATTTGTCATGTTTTGATACTTTATATGAAATTCCAGTGATAATCGTATATTAAAAACGCTATTTGATTCATGTTATGTCTTATATAAGATTCAAATGGTAATCTTGGATTAAAAATTCTTTTGTCACTATTCTAGCAATATAAGTTTTTTTTTTTATAATTCATAAGATTCAATCTTACATTCAAGACACAATTATCGGTATATTTAGTGGTCTTTGTTATCTTTTGCATAAGATTCAATTATTTTGTGCTATTTTTTATATAAGATGCAGCTGATATGCTGAGATTCAATACAGAATATGTAATATTTGCACTATAGCAATGGCCTTTGTATATAAGAATATAAATGCTTAATGGAGAAACTGTATTCAGTATTATAACGTGTCATTTTGAATTTTATATAATATATATATATATATATATATATATATATATATATATATATATATATATATATATATATATATATATATATATATATATATATAAAGAACTTACAACGTTAATCTTATACGATAGAATGATCTGAATGAGTCTTTGTATACTATGTTATTCTTAAGCATTTTTTGTTTACTTGTAAAAAAGAATTCAGATCTTTTGCATATAAGCTTAAAATAGTAATTTGTTTTCTAGACTCCGCAAAATGTTATAAACTTGATAATAGGACTATGCGAGAACAAAGACAATAGGCCTTCGTATAATGCCTATTTATACATATAAGTTAGACAGGCACTATAGGGTAAGGTTAATTAAGGGATAAGATAAGGAAAACAAGAATACTTAAGTACAATTTTTCGTGAAAACGTGAATGTTGTAAGCAAGTAGGCCTCTAAAGAGATCCTTCAATGTTTAGAATTTTTTTTTACGAAGCGAGGCTTGAAATAGGCTACTAACCGTCTTTCGATATACCTTTAATCATTTTCTCTAATGGAAATCCATATAATTTCTCGTTCCTAAGAGTTTGTGATAAAATTTCTTTAATATTTTGAGAATGAATAGGACGGTCTGTATTTATTCCGTGACTTGACACATCGCCTAATTTCTATTATATTCACGTCTAAAAACATTAAAAGAAATAGAAAAAAAATACAAAGGCTGACATAGTTAGCCAGAAGCTGGCACAAACAAAAATAAAATAGAAATAAGTAATATATATAAATAAATAAATGAATACTTTGGCACTTCTGCGTGTTTACGGCACTTGAGAACTTGTTGGTTTAAAGGCTTCCAATTTTTTTTTTTTTATGTATATATCGCTTCCTACTTTGCAATGACTGCTGGTGAGTTCAAGCAATCAAGACGAAAATGTAACTTGATTTAGTTGTATTTATCTCTGTTTTGCGTGTTATTTTTAAAGAGTTATCTTTTAAACGTGATCATATAATTATTTTCAAATAAAACGGATTACCTTTTACAACTTATCTTTTGCGAGCTTCAAAATCTTATTTCTAAACGTTACGTTAAAAAACGTTTCTTAAAAGTTATGTCCTAACCAAACAATAGACTCCAACAGGGTAAAAAACATCGACCCCAAATACATTTGGGAATAACTAAAGAGTAGAAGAAAAAAAAAACTAATGTTAAAAATTAGGACTACAGAGAAAGATGGGCAAGAATGATAAGCAGATAAAAAACAAAACAAATGAAGAACTGTTTAATAAATGTAAGTTAACGTTTTTTAAGCAGGAATGGATTGTGCCCTCACAAGTAACTGAAGTTTTTTTTTTATTCAATCTCATTCGTCCGTTGTGAAACTGCGCCAATGCGCGCGTTCAAGGGTGTGTTAGTATGCGCGCGTTTTCTTCTTCTTTTTCCTTGTCCGTTAGAAAGCATCCGCTTCACATCGTCTGTAGCGGTTTTTGATATTGCTATGCGATGTAAGTTTACAAGGGGAGAGAGAGAGAGAGAGAGAGAGAGAGAGAAGAGAGGGAGAGAGAGAAGAGAGAGAGAGAGAGAGAGAGAGAGAGAGAGAGAGAGCTGTTTGGGGAGTTTAACTGTTACCGATCTACGAAAACGGTACAACTATTTTTAATGGCTTTTTCGAAGGTTTCATGATGTGAGATCGTGTATTTACAGTACTGAAGATGTACATATACAGATGTTAAGTTAATTGGCCTTTCGTAACTGTATATATAATGTTGACTTTTTATACACATTTATACCTGTAACTGAGCACATTTTCATTATAACTACATAAAGCTAGTGTTCCTGTATATTTTAAGAGATTGTAGTTTAAATTAAGCCTAACATTTTAAACGTTAATAAATAAAATTATGGGTCCACAAAACTCCCCTTAAACGAAACACAGCTGTAATAATAATAAGAGGAGGTATACTTTTACACACCCCTTTCTCCATCCCTCCCTATTCATCCAACTGAACATCTTCTATCACTCCCACGTTTGAAGCGTAGTTCCCCATCTTCTTAACAATATGTCATCCTTGAGGTCTCCTCATTCTCGTTGCCACATACCTAAGACTCCTTCTTCCTCCACCCCCATTCATCAATCTCATAACCTTTCCTCCATCTCCACAACTGAAGCTTGGTTCTCCCTCTCTTTTAGCAGAATGTCCCCTTTGAGCTCTCGCCATTCCCCCTACCATATACCACCTCCTACCCCAGCTGAAACTTGAGTCCCCATTCTCTCTTTACCAACATTTCCTCCTTGATTTCCCCCCATTACCCTTCCCACATAGCAAGGCTCCCCCTTCCTATTTTCATTCCCCCATTCACCAACTGCTGAACCTTACATTATCTCCATAGGTCTCTTTCCCATCCCAGTGTGCCAAAGAGCCGCCCCTTTTTCCTCCCTCCCCATCTCACATTCACCAACAGAACATCCCCCCATTCACACGGCTGAAGCTTATTTCCCTCCCTCCCCCTAACCTCCTCTTAACAGTATGTTTTAGATTTTCCGCGCGCGGTTTCTCCGCTCTTAATCCTGCTCCCATACTCCATATGGGCGTGCTGGCGATGATATGAGGCTGACAGCTGCAAATACCGCCCCCACACACACGTACATATACACAGATTAATGATCCATCTAGAAACTGTAGACTCTATAGTCTAGAGCATAGAATTTGTCAGGAACGCTTTAGTAAATTATTAAAAAAAAAAAAAAGTAGAAAAAAAAAACCGTGTTAATAGGGCTATTTAAAATGGAGAAAAATCGCTTTAAGGAGATTAGAGGCTTAGTATAGTTTGGTGTTTGACATCAGTTTGGCTTAGTAACATTATTAAACATATTAATAATACCTTAGTAACGTTATTAAACAGCATATTAATATTACCTTAGAAACGTTATTAAACATCATATTAATAATACCATTTATTGTTTTGTTTTTAATAGTATTTCTAAACTCATATTTGTCTATTTTAACTTATTTCTCGTATATAAAAAGCGGTACAAACTTGATAGTTACATTATTTCTTTTTTAATAAAATTATTCTCGCTTTTAAGATAAGGTATAACTAGAGTACAAACATTCGTTAGCAAATAAACGTTTCTTAGTGAAAGGAAATATATATATATATATATATATATATATATATATATATATATATATATATATATATATATATATATATATTATATATATGAATCATATATATATATATATATATATATATATATATATATATATATATATATATATATATATATATATATATATATATATATTTTTTTTTTTTTTTTTAGTGACACCGGGACAGGCAGAAACTGCCCTCATCAATAAAGGCCCAGGCACGAGAAAACACCAAGACGAAGGAAAAGAAAAAGGTTAAGGACAAGGCAGGAATGAGGTATATATATATATATATATATATATATATATATATATATATATATATATATATATATATATATATATATATATATATGTGTGTGTGTGTGTGTGTGTGTGTCGAAGTTTGTTGCTTATTATAGTAATGATACCCTGATTTTTCTCTTTTAGGTGACAAAAAAATAGAGCACGTGACCCTATAATATGAAACCCTTCCACAGCCCTTCCCACAGAAAGCCCGCGACTTCGTACACCGACTGTATAAAGTCTCTTTTCATTTGATCCGCACATTTGTAATAATATTAATAATAAACAGCATAGGCTATGTAAAGTATCATTGCTACATATGAATTTGTATGTGGTATTCCCATATTTTTTTTTATTTTTCAGTGTATCAAGTTGTTTTCTATAGGAATTATCATTACTATTATTATTATTATTATGGTTGTTGCTATTGTCGTTATTGTTGTTACAGAGTCCTTCAACCTCGGTTTTTTATATCCGGGAAAAAGACAAGGAAAGTTCGCTTCGTGCGACCCCAGAGGTTTGCTAAGAGCTGTTTGCAGGGGGGGGGGGTCAAGGAGAGTGGAGGTAGCGACTAGAGGTGGAGGAGGGAAATTACTGCGATCGAGGAAGGGAGAGAGGGAGGTTTAGCTGTTTCCTTCTCAAGATATATTTTTTTCTTCCCCTTTACTAGAAGTTCGGGCGTTTTTTTTTTCTCTCTCTCTCTCACACACACACGCACATATTTATCTTGACTTTAGTGTAAAAACACACGTTTTATGATATATCTGCACAAAAATTATCACATACGTGTACAATGTAATAATAATAATAATAATAATAATAATAATAATAATAATAATAATAATCTTTGGGTTGCAGTTCTGCTAAGAAATAATAATAACAAATAAATAAAAAAGAAATCCCCAAAGACCATCTCAGACAAGAAAGGAATTCGGTCTAATTAAAGTAAAAAATGAATACGTTTGATTTTAAACAAAACTTAATAAATAACTAAATAAATTAGTATCCAATAAAAATAAGTAAATACCAAAGACCTTTCGACCGAAAGAGAATTACCTATCCCCAAGTGATATATATATACATACATATACCTTGATATATATAATACATATATATACCGGCGACCCACTCAACAGCAGGTAGAGAGAGATTTGACTGAATAGAACACTACGCGGTTAGATCCAATGCCCCCAGGGTCGCTTAGCCTACACCTTGTAAGACCTCGTGGCTGCTTTTTGGTGTTACCTGAAGTTTTTTTTTTCTCTCTCTCTCTCTCTCTCTCTCTCACACACACACACATTCAGTGCAAGAAAACCAGAAACCTACATTTTAAGACTTCATGGTTGTTTTTGGTGTCATATGGACACACATCTCTCTCTCTCTCTCTCTCTCTCTCTCTCTCTCTCTCTCTCACACACACACACACACACACGCAGATTAACTTTGTCACCTATAAGCTGAAAAGCAATTCTGAGAGTCCCTAAGTCATGTTTGATATTGAAGGCTTAACAGCTTTGTAGAAGAGACCCTTAGCGAGGTAAATTCATACTTCAATTCATAATACTAGTTCTCTTCATTGTTCCCTTCTCCGTCCTCCTTCAGTTCTCTTCATTGTTCCCTTCTCCCTCCTCCTTCAATCCTCTTCATTGTTCCCTTCTCCCTCCTTCACTTCTCTTCATTGTTCCCCCTTCCCACCTCCAAGTTTCTTCTCCGTAGTACTCCAATTCTCTTCAACATTCGTTCGTCAATTCTTTGCTAGGTTCCCTTTCCCCCAATTTGGTACCTGACCGCGTTAAGACCTCTTTGTAAATCTTCCCGCCTCCCGCCCCTCCACCATCCATCCCCCCTTTCCAGTCCTGTCCCCCGGGGGCTTCCTCATAACAATTATCCTTCCCATTTACGTAATAGCTACTTGCGGCCTTATTATTACTTACCGGGGCCAAAATAGTACAACGTCTCTCCCTTTTAGTAGGGGTCGATTAATAGATAGGGTGTCCCATTTACCATTACATTCATAAATATAATTAAATAGGTTCCCAAAGTTATCTTGAATACAGCATAGCCTATTTTCTAAAAGACAATGTAATTAATTTCCATATATATGTCAATGTGTTTTGCTTTGGCTCAGCCACCCCCTTGAAAGGGAATATGGCTCTTATATATTATGTAAAGATGACTACAATAGATAGGCCGAAATCATTGATAAATTGCTTTTAATATTACATTTTCAATACGTTATTGTGTATTATATACGCTGAAGGAAAACTCCTAATTAATATTATTTTGGGGTATATTGAACATTACGTACAAAAAATACTCGATAATAATAATAATAATAATTTTTAATAATAATAATAATAATAATAATAATAATAATCACCAACCTAAAATGATTATAAGGTCTTATATACTATTCCTAATTTAAGAGTTAGCGAGTGCATAATAATAGGCCTACTCTAAGTAACCTTAGTGGCATTTTGTAAATGTTTTATAGAAAAATCAGATACACAATTTCATCAAATGGCTTCGTTTTATAGAATATTTGTAATCGAAAATAACCAAATTAAAATGACTTTGTAGAATTTTATCCAATTAGGCACTTGACAACTTGTAGGAGAGCCTATAAGGCTTACTAACAATCGCTTTTGAAGGTTGACGTCATGCGTGTCTCTATATGAATAATTCCATATACGTCAATGGACCCGAAGCGTGGGAACGTGTGCACGCAAGTGGGGCTAGGTAAGGGAGAACATAATGGGGGGTTGGGAACTAACTAGAACATTCGTGTATCGTCCGTAATCCTATTAATGGGAGGGATTACCTCAGTGTGGCCCTCCCATTCAACTTTCATGTAGGGGGGGATAGTGGACTAAAGAAAGCACGTGTTCCTTCCATAATCCCATTAATTGGAGGAATGACCTCACTTAGGTCCTCCCTTACATGAGTATGTATATATTCATTATATGGAATTTGTTAACTTTAAACGTGATCTCATAATAACTTTGGGAACCTTAAAACAAGGATGTAGTGAAATTTTAGGTCTGTTTGCGTGGCCAGGTATTGAACCTATCTAGTGGGAATAATAATAATAATAATATTATTATTATATGAAAAAGTTAGATATATATACACATACATATGTACGCGACATTTGTGCATACCCTGGCGTACATACAGTCATGAGTATACTTGCAAAAAATGGAAATACAAAATAGTTATTTTTTCCCCTAGTGGGAACGTTGTTGGAGCCAAGCGCCTGTGACAACAAAGCGGTGTGGGAGGAGTTTTGTAAATGGACTGACAGATAAATACCTCCTCCTCGTCTCTCTCTCTCTCTTCCACTAATTCACAAATAGATAAGTTGGGAGCTCTCTCATTCTCAAAATGGATCAGTGGGAGGTCTCTCTCTCTAATTCACAAATAGATAAGAACTGAGGAGGTCCGTGGTAGTCACGTGGTTCTTAAAGTTGCTGCCCTCCGTGTCTCGGTTCTGATTTTCTGTGCTACCACCTATCAGTGGCTCCACGATAAATAATTAATCAATTAGTACAAATATTAAT
>JAXCGZ010017892.1:5000-25000 GCA_037179515.1 Halocaridina rubra | reverse complement strand
AACTGAAAGGAAAACAAAACGTTAAAAAATAGGCAAATAAAATGCTTAAAAATTCCAATTGCGAAGAATTTTAAAAATACTGGAAAAAATTGTATTTTAAATATATGAAGCAAACACTTTAAAAGAATGAATATGAAAAAGAAAAACAGAACTATAACAATCTCTACATAGTAATATAATAGCAAAATATAAGGAAACTTCCAAAATACAATAAACAAAAACTCAAGAGAACTCCACTGAAAGATTCATCACAAAATGTTTGACACAAAGAAACAAAAAAAAAGCATCACGTGCTTAAGCCAGAACTGACCCACCCGACCATCTCCGGTATTCACCCCCCATCTCCTCCCCGCCACCCAACCTCATTAACGGCTAGATTGCAAAGCTCCTCGGTGTGTGTGTGTGTGTGGGATATGTACCATCAGTCAACGGTTGGTAATGACAGTTGTAATACTCGTCACATGGTTGTTGCACATAGAATACGAACATACTTAATGAGACATCCAGCCATCGGGGGAGCAAGCCAACAACTAGGTGCTAGTCCCAAGCCCGAATAAATAGATTTTTTAAATTACATACACAGATAGTATTGTAATGGATATTAATGCATAGGTTTATATATGGGAATACTGATTAGAGAGAGAGAGAGAGAGAGAGAGAGAGAGAGAGAGAGAGAGAGAGAGAGAGAGAGAGAGAGAGAGAGAGAGACTAAATTTGGAACAATAGTTTCCCCGTTCTCATTGTATTTTAATATGGTAACAAGTTTTTGCAAACCACTTAAAATAGCCTTCGACTTTTTTTTCACTTAAAATTAAAACAAGTTTGTATTCGTCAGGAGAGATATAAAGTGGCAAAGTCACTTAAGACACAAAAACTCGATATATGAAGTGAATAATTGTACCTGACCAGGATATGAACCTAAGACACAATGACAATACATCAGTATACATATGGCTTTGCTAACTGCCATCTTTACTTCGTAACAAATAGATTTACTTAGGTACCAAGCTACACGCTTGGTTAGGTTAGGTTTGGTATCAATCCAACCGAAACTACACTAACCTAACCTGATATTTATTCATAATAACTTTAGGAGAGGTTAAGTTACATTGGTTATATTAAGGCCCGCTTTCTTAAACAGTGTAACCTAGGATACCATATTGTTAGTGAGCTAGGCACACAAATGGATTTCATAAATGCAACTGACGCGGTTCTGTGTATGGCTAGGATCCCGTACGGTATCCTAGCCATACACAACCGCGTCAGATGCGTTTATGAAATCCATTTGTGTGTGTATCTAGCTCACTAACAATATGGTATCCTAGGTTTACACTGTTTAAGAAATCGGGCCAAAGTCTAAAAAGCCGAAATGTGTCCGAAGTTAAGTTAGATTAAATCTACAGTTCTCGAAGCGTGACCAGAATCAAACATTTACTATGATTACTTACTGTAAGTTAAGAAACGTTGGTTAGATTACGTTAGTCTACATAAATCGAAGAATATCCAAAATTTAAACTTTTGTTTTTGTAACTGATTTAAAATTCAAATCCTTTAATTAATATGTAACAGTTTGAGCTCATTATATCTTGAAAATAAAACCATTCAACTTTGCAACAAATTATAAAATGTCAAGTCAGCAAAAAAAAAATAATAATAATGTCGTCAGTAAAATGACCTTTTGAATCTCTCTCTCTCTCTCTCTCTCTCTCTCTCTCTCTCTCTCTCTCTCTCTCTCTCTCTCTCTCTCTCTCTCTCTCTCTCTCTCTCTCTCTCTCTGGTGACCTTAAGAAATAAAATTGAAATTGCAATTGGTGAAAAGGCCGTTCATGGTTTTAAGTTAATTGAGTCAAGGATTTTTACAAGTCACTTACAAAAGACACTCTCTGGTTCTTCACAGTAAAAGCATCTAAAGCTTGTATCTGGAAGGCAAGTTTTAGTAAGAAATCTCTGAAGGACACTGCATTTCACAGTGAGAGACTTTTTATTTTTAGTTGCTTTTCACAGTAGCAATTACTGTGAAAACCAACTAAAATTATTAGTTTTAAAGTAAGCTTCGTGCATAGTATAAAACTTTAAATGTTTTTACAAAAATTAATAAAATGTATTTCACAGTAAGTGAATATATAAACGTTGATTTTCACAGTAAACAAATGTAATATTTAGTAAATAACCTTACCACATAGTGAGAAAGTGACGCGAATTATTTTTTAATTAGATATATCTGAAGAACACAAAGCAATTTACAATATGTGAAAGTGAAAGTTGTTTTTCACAGTAAACAAACATTACAAGATTTTTATAAGTAAACTTACTTCACAGTAAGAAAGTATTTATTTTTAATAATTTAATAAGATATCCCTGAAGTAAGAGAATTTCTAAGTAACTTCTGAAGAGCCTTGCTATTCAGAGTTGGAGTTTAAAATATTCATGACATCCAAAATACATTACTTTGCACAATGTTAGAATTAAAGGCTTTTGTTTAAGCCAAATGGACTTAATCATTGTAAAATAAGAATATAAAAATATGTTTTGTATTTTAATGCCAGTATTCTGTGCAGTAATACAACTTAAAACATCAAGGAGAAACTTGCCATTTTCCAGTGAAAAAGATTAAAACTTTTTTTTCCATTTCAGAGAAAATTTAAGAACACAAAACTTATATCATAAGAAATCTTTATATTAAAAATTCTTTTATGTTGTGACTTAATTAAAATATTTCCTATTTTAATAAGTTCACATAATTAATTATTTACACCTGTAATTTCGAACCCGAAGCCCGTCATTGAATTTGACAATGAAATGTGGTTATGCTAATGACTTTCCATGTAAAATAATCGATTCTGAGAGTCATTTCTGGTGTAAATGAGCGGTTTTTGAGATGTAACCCACCCCCCATGTATGTTGAAAAGGAATATCAAAATAAATCTTTCTACCCTTTTTCATTTATTCCGGTTTGGGACCAGCACTGAACTGAGCTGGCTTAAGCATAGATATTATATAGTAACACGATATATATATATATATATATATATATATATATATATATATATATATATATATATATATATATATATATATAATTCTGTCGGTTTCTCTTTGAAGAAGAAATATCTCACTAATGTAAATAAATAAAGAAAACACAAAGACAGATTTAGTAACAAAACCCTTCACAGTCTTCACTCTTTCTCTCTCTCTCTCTCTCTCACACACAATTTAAACTACAAATATAGATTCTATTTTAGTGTAAACTTTACATATATAAATTCTCTCTCTCGCCATATTTCACACGCTTTACAAATATAGAATTTCTATTTTACTTTTAGCTCTACAAATATAGATTATCTCTCTCTCTCTCTCCGTCCAACTTTAAACTTCAAAAATAGATTCTTTCTCTTTATGCTTTACAAATTTAGACACACACATACACATATACTAAAGTAGACTACACACACTCTCTCTCCCTCTCAATAGCAATGCAATTTCAATAAGCGAGTTCAAGGCCTCTAAAAATATCTCAGCTGCTTTGAGAAGATCGATGTTTTTGATAAGGGGGGGAAAGGGGGGGGAGAGTGGTGGACTGTAATATGTATGTATTTATTTATCTTTTTATCTTACCCACAATTTATTTGTTACATTTTTGTTGTTGTCTGTTTTAGATGTTAATAATAATACTAATAATAATAATAATATTTATAGTAATAATGCACACCTCAACACTAATTATATATTCTTAATAGAGGCCGTCCCCCACTCTCACCCTTATCACCAGGTATAAATATTCATAATAACAACAGAAGGTCACTTTACCAAAACAAGGTCACGCAAAATATCAAAAGACCACCCGTGACCTAGGTTGGGAATTGGAAGTGTGGCATAGCTTTGTTTACACCCAAAGGGGAGCTTTTGGGTCGACAAACAACTTGGTCAGTACAGTTTACTACTGACCTTTAGATGTCTTTGTTTCTTTGTTTGTTTATGTTAATTTTTTCTTTATCGTTCGCGTGTTTATTTACTTTTGTCATTTTTCTGTTTTAATAAAGTTTTGCTTGTTAGTATATATTTTATTTGTTTAATTAATCGTTCATAATTGTATATAAATTGGTCCTTTTTAGCTTTGTTTTTTAATTATACTGATTTGTGTTTTTATTTCGTCAGCAAATTGTCTTATATTTATTTTATTTTAGCAATGTCTAGTGTGTATATTTATATATTTATTCAATTACAATTAATTTATTTATTAACATATTAGTTTTATTTCTCTTTGGTCATTATCAGATTGAAGTTTTTTTTTAGTTATGTAAATTATTCATTATTTATTTTGTTTTCCTTTTCTATTCGCTTTCTTAAGAGTTTTGTGAATTAATTTTACTATATTAGTAATTTCATAATTAATAAATTCTATCAACATTGTTTTATCTAGAGGTTGAATTAACTAATATTTACAATAATATATATATATATATATATATATATATATATATATATATATATATATATATATATATATATATATATATATATATATATATATATATATATAGTATTGTCTTGACATAATTACTACATTTCTCGAATCTCAAATGGAAAATGGAGTCATATTATTATTACAAATTTATACAACCAAACAATTTCCGACCAGGCAAGTGATTTATGAAAATGATGACTTTGGTTTTATTAAAAAAATAATTCAAATTAATATAAAAGTAGCTATCAAGTATATAGCTATCCAATTAATTCAAAATATCAAATATATATGGAGAAGCTTTTTTATTTAAACATTAATTCAAATTAATATATAAAATTACTTCAAATCAATATATATATATATATATATATATATATATATATATATATATATATATATATATATATATATATATATATATATATATATTAGGTGTGTGTGTGAAATATTTATGAATGAGACGGTAATAATGCCCCCTTTAGTACTCGACTCAGAGATTGCCTGGGACATGTACGCACACACACGTTCGTGTATTATGCTTTTAGAAACATTTGAATAAAAAGTCGTGTAATTCATACAAAATACATTAATATCTAATACAAATTAATATTTCCATACATATGTATAATTATTATTGTGTATTAATATAAAGTATGGATGTTTTAAATCCAGAGATGAAAAAAATACTTGTGAAAATAAAAAAAAAATAATTGTTTTAACACGTACAGTGAATTTCTTTTTAGTATGACGAAACATCAAAACACATGTACTTGTACATAAAATATACACGAGGTAATTATTACTTGAATGAAAAAGTTTATTGTAACAAAATATCAATTTAGTATTTTATTTCGAAACGACACGAGTTTATAGACAATAGTTTATATTACGTAAAACTGAGAGGAAAGTGAAAATTTTTTAACTACTATATTATGTTTTAATATCTACTTGGCAATCAACATTAAAAAAAAACTAATAAAAATTACAAGAGAATAATTCAAAATACGTCCCATATCGAAACAATGTTGTTTACATTGTAGTTAATAATGAAAAAAAATAAGAATTACAAACCACACACACACACACACACAATATATATATATATATATATATATATATATATATATATATATATATATAATTAATATATTATATATATATATATATATATATATATAAAGTAAAATTTTGATAAACAATATTTGTGAACTTGAAATAAAAAATTCAAGGTTATATCGAAACGTGGCTGTCAATTCACTTAGACTTTTTTCCACTAGGTTTGAGTTGCTCCGAAATCTTTATTTTTCAACAAGTGTTTTGAGGTTTAAAATTTAGTTTTTCAGTGCGTTTATTTTTATAACGACAGTTTGCAATATTTTGTTTTATCAACTCGTGTTTTGAAACAGTTATTCAAACACGTGTTTTAGGAATGGGTGTGAAATCTTACATTATGATAAATACGTGCTCAAGATGAGTGTGAAATCTTGTATTTTTTAAACACTGGTTTTAGCATGGGCGTGAAATCGAAGTCCTTATCTCTAGCATATATCTTACCTGCTACAAAGTCGTCTGTGAGATCCACGGGCGTACAGAATCCAGAATCGACAAGTCCTCTCGTTCTATCTGAAGCCGCCCATTCACCACCGCCCGCAGTTTCAGCTCCTACGGAGCACCCAGAATCCCTGGAGAGTCCAACAGTATAAAGAAGAGAGGCTGTTGAGGCACTTACAGCCTGTTGTTGTTGTTGTTGAACGGGTATCAGCGACCTGGGCGTGAGGGTGAGAGATGCACCCATACCTGTATGCTGTTGGTGTGCCATGGGCGGGGCGGGTGTGGCAACCAAGGCACCCATAGAGGTAGATAAAGCCCTTGGACGTGGATGGGCGTGCACGGCACCCGCCCCCGTGGCCCTAGCCACGCGAGTATTGCCTAAATAATCAGGAAGATTGACACTACTCGCCACGGATAATCCACGCCTGGTTCGGGCCGCCCTTAGTTTGGGCGAACCGCCCGCCGTGCCGCGAGTGGGCGTGCGAGCTAATAGAGAAGGCGGGAGACCGGGTGCCACGAATTCTGCTTGTATGGGTGCCATGGCCCCCGCCCTTGGGTTACAACAAGGACCAGCGCAGCGACCACCGGTACCCCCTCCACCCCATAACATTTGTGGTTGTTGTTGTTGGGGTTGTAAAAGCACTGCACCGCTGCTGCTGCCATTTCTCGTCGCACTGATTCCCATGATATTCTGAACACTCTTTAAGCTACTATTCTGAACACTTCTCGACTGGGTGCTGTTGCTCTGAACACTTCTAGCACTACCACTCTGAACCAAATTTTGAACGGTATGATGATTATCATTAGTATTATTATTATTATGATTAGTATTATTATTATTGACTGATTTGACACTAGAAGTATTACTGCAGTTGGGATTACCACAAGCGCACCAAGATCTAGGATGATGATGATGATGATGATGATTCACAGCGATATTATTCCTGCTGGTGGTAGTTGTGGAGGACGACCTGACTGAAGAAAGAGTAGATCCAGGGACTAAATACGGGTGCTGTTGAGGCAGCTGTAAAGGGGCCAAAGGGCGTGCCGCCCCTGAAGTCGCTACCATAGCCGTAGGCGAGGGCGTCACCACCGCCCTGGATCGCGCCCTCGCCGCCGATAAGTATCCAGGGTGGATCATGAGGATCGGTTCGCTATCCTTGGGTGGATAGATGTGTGCGGGTAGGTCGTACTCCACGGAGGTCTCAACCTGCAGAGGAACGGTATAATCCTTTTGGGGGTCGACGTGTGGCTTTCTGGAGGGCGAGGCATGAGGAATCATGCTCGGGTAAGATCCACGGCAGACACTAGACACCATCTTGGGCCTCCTATGCCACCTCTAACCAACACTTCCTATAACTCCAGTGACACCACATGGGAGATCACTCAGCGACTTTAGCAACGTACCTCCCTCGTGGACATGCAATCCCTGACTGAGGGGCCTGGCAGCTGGGCCTGGCCCGCTTCATCAAGAGAAGGGTGCGTGCGCACTAAATCTCACCGACTTGGAAATTCCTACTTTTGTACACACAATTTCGTAAAAATACTTCAGACCCGTTGAAATTCACCCCCTATTAATTCTTTGCATTACATCCATTCAGTTCGTCACCAATCAGAGTCGCCTATATTTCAAGATAATGAAAAACGTGGTTTTTTTCCGCCACGTGAGATCCGTGAGAGTAAGTATACGTTTGTGACAAAGGAACCGTATAGCGAGGAGCAGCAGGAGCAGCAGCGGCGGCGATGGTGGCGGAGGCAGCTGCTGCTACGTCTTTCGGGGGGTATGTTTGAGAGCCTTTCCTGACGGCGGTCAGTGGGGCATAAAGTTCACAAAGAAATCACCAGCCCCCCCCCCCCCCCACACAACCCTTAGGAAATCTCTCCTACAAAGAATATTATATCTGTGGGTTGGGAACCCGAGACGTGCCATGCCATGATGTGGTACGTTTTTCAAGAATTATAGGAGTGCAAAGTTATATATGTATTACTTCAAGCATGTTGATAACTAGAGAGTAGATAAATCAATAAATAGAGAGAGACAATCAGACATACAGGTAGAGAGAGAGAGAGAGAGAGAGAAAGAATTCTCTTAGCCGACTGACAGGTTCAGATTAATCTTGCCTCGCAAGCTAATGATAGTATTGTACATATTAATTTGTTTAGCAATAATTACAGGTAATTAACATATATAAACAAATTTAATAGATGTTTGTTTTTCGATGAAAAATTAATTAATTCATATTAATTATATTTTGCTAGATATATATATATATATATATATATATATATATATAATATATATATATATATATATATATATATATATATATATATATTGGTTAGAGCGCTCGACTCGGAAAAGTGACAAACGTATGTTTGAGCTCACCGCATAGCGTTAGGAAGGGCGCCCACCTTTAATTCCCCAGCTCCAACCCGTTTGTGTCCACCCCATTTAACTGGGGATTAAGTGTCATAAAATAGCAGAGAAAGAAAATATTCACTGATGTAATTATTTATCTTTATGTATTTTTTTATCCATATAACTGTATGGGGATATGGGCACTTCCTTTGATATTGCAGGGGTTAAACATTACAATCTATATTTGGTCATGTATTTATGCATTTATCTCTATATATTTCTATTTATCTGAATATTGGTTTTCTTGTAGTACACAGGACTTGAATTTAGTAGATATGAACTCATAAAATAATAATGATAATAATAATTATAATAATAATGATTATTATTATTATTATTATTATTATTATTATAATTGTTGCCATTGTTGTTGTTATTGCCATTATTATTATCATTATCATTACCTTTCATTGTTAAAGCCTATAAAAAATAAGATAGTTTTACCTTTTTCTTAAGTAGTCAATACTGTCTTATCTCATATAATCCATGATGTTAATCCACGAGGATTTAATTCCCGTAATCCTCGCGAACTTATACCTTTACCCTTTTTCTGAAGGGATTTACGTCCTTATAAATGAACTTCGAGAGATTATTTTATTTATTTTATTAATTTATTGCGCCAAGGCGTCAGACATTACATGAGTTCATACAAATAATGCTTCAAATGGATATAAAACCAAGAATTGAACATGGTTTACAGGGAGGTGTACATATTGATAAAACATTGCTGCATACTAACACACAACTCACAGAATGGCAGCGCAGAGTACATTATATGCAAAAGTAAAGCTCAGAGAAACGCAGAATGCACAAACAGAATTATATAGCAACATACAGAAAATATATGTATAATTCAATATAATTAATGGCCACCAAAGTGAGGAAAACGAGCAAGAATAACATCAAGGTTGTCATCATTAAGTAAAAATGAGCAGATCTGTATTAAGTTCTGACCTCGTGGTAAAACATCTCTCACTGCGGGGCACTGAAGACAATAGTGGTCAAGAGTGTTAGCATTAGTTCGGTCGCATAATGTACAGGAGGTGTACTGTGGCATATCTAGAGTCTGGGAGACCTGAACTTCGAGAGAGAGAGAGAGAGAGAGTGAGAGAGAGAGAGAGTAATAATATATATTTCATTTGGTTTATTCTAAATTCAGTTTTGGAGGTTATTTTCTAATAATAATAACAATAATAATAATAATAATAATAATAATAATAATAATAATAATAATAATAAGAAGAAGAAGAAGAAGAAGAAGAAGAAGTTAGTGTTTTGTGTCACTATAATTCCCCATTCGAATGAGGATGGGCAGACCGGTTGGAGCTGGGGAATAATAAAAATATTAAAATTTATCAAATCCTAAGTACTCATCACGTATTATTAATATTGCTAACAATGATAATAATAATAATAATAATAATAATAATAATAATAATAATAATAATAATAATAATAATAATAATGACGGTATTGATGCAGTTGAAACTTTACAATATAAATTGATTTTCAAGTACATGTTCTTAAATACACATAATTCCAATATACTTAAGAGAGAGAGAGAGAGAGAGAGAGAGAGAGAGAGAGAGGAGAGAGAGAGAGAGAGAGAGAGAGAGAGAGAGAGAGAGAGAGTGGTCATAGCCACGCGGTCAGTCTTAACAAAGATACCTCGGTTTTCTTCAGGTAAAAAATCTCTCTCTCTCTCTCTCTCTCTCTCTCTCTCTCTCTCTCTCTCTCTCTCTCTCTCTCTCTCTCTCTCTCTCTCTCTCTCTCTCGTGTGTGTTGGTGCTTACGGTAATTAGGTGGCAAGAAACTGGCTGAAATTGGAGATTGCCAGATAAAGTTACATAGTTCTGAGATAGATGATAAAGGTAAATTGATAGATAATTATTGAAAGTTTATAGATTGATAGATAAATATAGATAGTTATAGAGTAATTTAGTTTATATGTATATCGTATTTGGAATACATAGACAAAATAAAATTAATAACCTCTTCAACATTAAAATGTATAGTTTTTAAGCTCTATTTCATTACAATTAAGAAAATATCAGATGGGAATGTAAGGTAGATATCAATTGTTTGTTAATAATGATTAAATATGCCAATTTTGTTGTAATCATCCTTACTCTAGTAATAGTTGCAGTAATAATAATAATAATAATAATAATAATAATATAATAATAATAATAATAATAATAATAATATCTATCTATATATGAGGCATTTTTCCCTTTATAATTGGAGTGGCTGAGTCAAGGCAATATAATCTGACTCTGGGAAAAGAATAATAATATATAATAATATTAATAATAATAATAATAATAAGGAAGAAGAACAATAATTATTATAATAATAGTAATAATAATAGCAGGTATAGTAATAGTGGTGTTAGTAGTAGCAGCACTATCAAGGCTACTTATGTAAAGAAAATAACTATTCTCGTTTTATTACCAATGCTTTATATAAAAAAAAGAAACAATAAAAGATTTTCTTTCTTCTAAAATGTTATTTCTCGCTCGAACATTCCTTGTTCAGTCAGACCACGGAGGTGGAGAGAGAGAGAGAGAGAGAGAGAGAGAGAGAGAGAGAGAGAGAGAGAGAGAGAGAGAGAGAGAGAGAGAGAGAGAGAGAGAGAATGCTCATAAAATTTTAAGCAAGTATCGACTTGCTCTCTTATGCTCAGTTGCTACCGCGTGTCACTCTTTGTGAACGTGTGTGTGTGTTTAGTATTGATGTGTATAAAGCGAAAGTGAAAGAGGGAGAGGATGGTCATGATATAGAGTTCATAAATAATTTGATATTGCTATTGCATTTGTTTACATGATATTTTGATGCATACATATATGTATACTTGCATGTATTCGTGCGTGTGGTTATGCATGCATATGTGCATACTTTTATAAATACATACATTCATATGGACCATTTATACGTACATACATACGTGCAGTGGCACAGACATTCACAGATCTACTGAACTTGCAGTCATACTCGTACGTAGGTCATGAAGCAGTCACATAGGCACATGCCAGTCACACAGTTACGGACACAGACTCGCGTATAAGAACATAAGAACATAAGAATAGAGGACACTGCAACATGCCTACTGGCACACACGAGGCAGCTCCATTTTTGAATTGTATTTTCAGCATGTCTAACCTATTCTATTCTACTCTACTTATTTATTCTGTTTTTCTTTTTATGATTTTTCTAATAAGCACTAACCTATTCATACCCACCCTACCTCTGTCATATGTCTATCTAATCTACATTTGAAGGTGTCTAAGGTATTGGCATTTACTATCCTACTAGGAAGCTTGTTCCATGCATCAGCTACTCTATTACCAAACCAATTTTTACCAATTTCCCTTCTGAACCTAAATTTATCAAGCTTAAATCCATTATTACGAGTTCTGGTTTGATCATGAATTTTTAAAACTTTATTAATATCTCCCTTGTTAATCCCTTTAAACCATTTATACACTTCAATCATATCCCCCCTAACTCTTCGCCTCTCTAGAGAATGTAGATTAAGTTTTTTTAATCTGTCCTCATATGGTAGATTTCTGATATTGTGTATCATCTTGGTCATTCTTCGTTGCACTCTCTCCGGATTCAATTTCCATTCTATAATAGGGTGACCAGAATTGCACAGCATAATCTAAATGGGGCCTAACTAATGCAAGATAGAGCTGCAAAATAACTTTTTCCGTCCTATTGCTGACGCTTCTTGAGATAAATCCTAAAATTCTGTTTGCTTTATTTCTGACTGCTGTGCATTGCTCTCTTGGCTTAAGACTACTACTCACAAGAACTCCCAAATCCCTTTCACACTGAGAACTCATGATTTCATGGTTATTTAGCTTATAACTAGTATTGTCTTTTATAGTACCCATTTTAACTACTTTACATTTTTCAACATTAAATTCCATTTGCCATTTGTCCGACCATTCAGATAATCTATTTAGATCTTCCTGTAAAGCATGAATGTCTTCTTTTCCATTTATAGTTCTACCTATTTTAGTGTCGTCTGCGAATTTACTTAGGTTACTACTGATATCCGAATCCAGATCATTTAGATATACGATGAATAATAGAGGACCCAGTACCGAGCCTTGTGGTACCCCGCTTGTAACCGAGCCCCACTCTGATTTCTCTCCATTTATGCAAACCCTCTGTTTTCTGTCTTTTAACCATTGTTTGATCCATCTGAGCACAGCTCCTCCTATACCATGAGCTTCCAGCTTTTTAACTAATCTTTTGTGAGGAACTCTATCAAAAGCTTTGCTAAAATCTAGATATATTGTATCATATTCTTTGCCACAATCTACTGCCTCGTAAACTTCTGAATAAAAAGACAGTAAGTTTGTAAGGCACGAAAAACCCTTAAGAAACCCGTGTTGTGAAAGTTTTATCAGTCTGTGTAATTCTAGATGTGCCCTTATTTTATTTGCAATTATGGATTCTAGAATCTTACCCACTGTTGACGTTAAACTTACCGGCCTATAATTATTCTTTTTAACACGTTCTCCTTTTTTAAATATTGGTACCACATCTGCCAATTTCCACTCCATGGGTACCGATCCTAATTTTATTGAATTATTAAATAATGCAGTTAGAGGACAACTAAGCTCTTCCTTGCATTCCTTTAATATTCTAGCATATATTCCATCAGGTCCCGGAGATTTATGAGCCTTTAATTTATCTATTTCTTTTATTACCTCCTCTCTCGTAATATTTATTGAACTAAGTATATTATCGGGACTGTCTCTGTAAATGGATTCTACTTCCGGAATATTTTCCAAGTTTTCATTTGTAAATACAGATAAGAAATAATCATTTCAACATGTACACATCACTTTATCGTCATCTGTGATATGGCCATTGGCTACTTCAATTGGTCCGACTTTTTCCTTAAATTTTGTTTGATAATGTTGATAAAACCCTTTAGGATTTTCTTTAGCTTCTCCTGCTATTCGAACTTCGTATTTTCTTTTCGACTCTCTAACTATCTTTTTAACTTCCCTGTTTAACTGTATATATTGCTGCCTCACCTGCTCTTCACCTCTTTTTAGTTTCCTGTATATTCCTCTTTTAATACCTATAAGATTCTTTATTCTATTGTTCATCCATTTAGGGTCATTTTTTCTTGATCTGCAATGTTTCATGGGAATATAGTCTCTCTGACTATTCTTAAGAGTCATGACAAAATTGCTATATTCCTCATCCAAATTTATATTAACTGACGGGCTGCTGTTCTTTCCTGTGAGAGAATTTAATGTATTGATCTTATCTTGTGATAATCCTTGGCATGTGGTACCCAAATTTCGGGGTAATCCGCTACCTGCGACCTGACCTGCTGGATTAACTACCCACATCTGTACCCCAGAAATCCCTTCCCATACCTCATTAGATAATTTAGTTTTTAAGCCCTCAAAATCTCCTGCTCTAAAGTTTGGAACAATATTCTTATTTTCCTTTATAGTTTCCTTGAAAATTATGTTAAATCTAATGGAATCATGGTCACTGTTGCCCAATTTTTCACCAACTTCTAAATTTGTAACCATATTCTCTCTATTACTAAGAACTAAATCTAGTGTATTCACCCCCCGTGTTGCTTCATGTACATGCTGAGAAAGGAAATTGTCTTCTACTACTTCCAAAAACTCCTTAGAGCTACTATCACCTGTTATGGTTTCCCAGTTAATATGTCTAAAATTAAAATCGCCTACAATGCAAACTCTATTTGACCTGCTCACTTTAGAAATTTCATCGTATATAACTTGCGACTCTATATTATCTAGATCAGGTGGTCTGTAGACTACTCCTACAACTAGACTTTCTATATTATTTTTAATTTCAACCCATAAGGTTTCTGAATTTAGATTTGTCTTAATTCCAGACTTAATGCAGCTTCTGAGGCTATCTTTAATATACATAATTACCCCTCCCCCTCTTTTATCTGCACTACGATCAGCATTATAAAGTTTATATCCTGTAATTATGTACTCAGCTTTAAGGTGTTTGCTTTCTAATTTAATCCAACTTTCACTAATGCATATTATATCCGGTCTCTCACTACATACTATGGCTCTCAGTTCTTCTATCTTGTTACCTAAACTACGGCTATTTGTATAATATACTTTTAAACTTTGTCTAGCTTCACCCTTCTTGTGGCTATTCTTTTTGTTAATATTTGTTCTATGTAACAAATGGTTCTTATCCTTAGACTCCCAGTTATTTGACCCACTATTTACTGAACCCTTACTGACTAATTTCTCTGCACAAGTATTAATCATTTCATTATTTGTGTCTAACAAAACCCCCCTACCTCTCTGTCTATCATACCAGCCAATACCGAGACACCTGAATTAGAAAGATGCACTCCATCCCTTGCATACATATGCTTACGACTAGTGAAGTGATCCCACCCGTCTATAAAACCTATATTATTCTCCCGACAGAAGACTTTTATCCTAGCATTTACTCCTATAGCTCGAGACCACCACTCTGAACTTTGGCTAAGCCTAGGGAGAATACCACACATCACAGGAACTGCACCCCTTTTCCTAATCTTATCCAGGGCTTGTCTATACAACCTAATCAGCTCTTCACTTCTACCATCCTGCACGTCATTTCCCCCAGCTATCAAACAAACAACATCTTTTTTCTCAATCCAGCTATTTATTGACTCACCCACCTTCTTCATACCTGCTCCAGGGAAAAAATATTTTCCTCTAACTCTATGCCTGAGTTTCCTGTCTACATATCTGCATAGTGAATCCCCTACAATTACCAAAGAACGAGACTTATCCGGAGGATGGGTTACTCCGACCTTGGGAGACTTACCTAGGCTCTTGACCTGAGAGCTTTTCCCACTTCCATTTTTACGATCGCTAGTACACCTATCTGACTCTATGGTTCCTGAAGAATTGCTGCCGCCACTGTCACATTCATCTCTAAGTGACCTAAATGAATTAGCAACCTGTAGTCTAAAAGTATCATTTTTCTTAAGAACCATTTTCGTTGAACCCTTATTCACAACTTTCCAGTCGTCTTCATTATTCAATCGACCCTTCCTGGTTAACACCTCTACTTTACCTCTCAGATCCCTGTTCTCCTCAGCTAAGGATCTGACCTCCTGCCTGACTGCGGCCAACTCATTTCTTAAATTAAAAATGAGCTTGCTTGCGTCAGACGAGGACAAATCCCCAGCACAGCCACAAACAGCACCAACAACGACACAACTACCAACACCACTACCACTAACACCACCAGCACAAAGAACACCACCACTCTCCATTGTACTAAGTTTGGTCAAGATTAGAGCTACTGGAAGCACGTCCTCACTGGATGAACCCAGGAACTAAACTATGTGACAGTCACAGAGACAGACAGGCAGACAAAATTTGAGTAGTCACATAAAAGGTCTTAATCAGGTGATTGTCATACAGAGAGACATTTAAGACAACACTCATAGACAGTTATAAATACAGACTGAACTAAGTGACTGTCTAAACAGACGTGCGTAAATGCACGCGTTAAGCAAACTGGAGCATAAACAGACAGTGTCATTGATAACGAATGTCTGTTAGAAAGCACTGACACCTCGATGTTAAGTTTTCCCTCACCGAATATTCTTGGATATTCGTTACACATCTCTTATTATCCCTTCACGTCTGACAAGTCACAACACTCCCCATCGCTGTTTCTCTTTGCTTTAATTTTTCTGCGTGCCCAGGCCCGATGAGGGCAGTTTTTCTTACCAGTCCTAGTGTCATGCTCATTAAATGATAAAATATATATCATTTACTAGACTCTCTCTCTCTCTCTCTCTCTCTCTCTCTCTCTCTCTCTCTCTCTCTCTCTCTCTCTCTCTCTCTCTCTCTCTCTCCTACCACATGGAACACACCTGCTTATACTAATGCACACTTGCACACACCTTTTTAACTTACTGTGCAGACCCACCTGCCTGTATGCGGGTATGCAGGCAGAGGGAAATATGCACACAGGTTGGTTTTCCCTACAGATGTGTTTATGTACAAGTAGGGCAGGTGTATACTCGTACCATCAAAAACGGTCCACATACGTAATGTGGGAACGCACCTGCGCACACCCACATGCACGCAGATGTAAATACGTACACTTTATTTTCTTCTTCTTCTTCTTCTTCCGGACACATTTGCATTTAACATACACTTATAATTGCATACATGTGGTATATAGGCTTTTTGCAGTGCATTTCACACACATGCATGCATACGTTTATTTATATCCATACACAGACACCCTCAAGCCACTCTTACATGCGCGCATATAATTACAATTGATCGCGCATTCTGAGCAGTCTCATACGCGGATGTATGCGTATGTAATTGCAGATGTATCTAATCTATGCATGCACATATGCATTTTTAACTGTACTGTTGAAACTATATGCACTTCAACTCTATAGGCATACACATATATGTGCATATATTTTAAGCATGCTATGCTACATAAACCAAATATGCTACCATACACATATGCTTATATGCTCTATGTAACCGAAATAATGCTTACAACTATTCACATATATACGCATATAAAGTGTGTTGAATAGAAGCATTTACACAACAGTATATAGATATGTATTTATACTATGTGCAATTGAAATCGAGTTACATGTGCCCAACCATACCCACCTATGTGTACACTTATCCAACAAATGGTATGCGTATGCATGTGTCATATACACATATGCGTATTCTCTCTGTGCAACAGAATCCAATTTGTACAACCGTAAGCACTAACTCGTATACTTTCTGTGCTATTTAAACCAGGCATACGACCATACGCACACACACACGTGTATACTTTCCATGCACCACAAGCTAAATGTGTAACCTTACGCACGTATGTGTGTGTTCTGGGCAACAGCAGCTAGGTATGCGACCATACTCAAATATGCCTTTTTCTTACTGTGCAGCAGAATCCAGGCATATGACCACGCACACATATGTTTATTTTCCGTATAACTGAAACCAGGCATACTGTACACACATACGCGCTTGTGGTCATTATAACAGAAACGAGTCATATAATAGTATGAACATGGGCGATTATGCTGCATATAACAAAAGCATGCATGCGACTATAAGCACACATGCATATACGTGCTGTGTACTTATATATCAGGTATTCAGGTACACATATATGAATCTGAGCGCACCTATCAGTCTTACGACCATATTCATACATGTATACACTTTCAGCACGACAGAAACTCTGCTCATGCCATACGCACATATGCATATTTGTGCTATGCAACATAATCCAGACATGCAGGCATACTTGCATACGTCTAAACAAGCAGTGCAACTCAAACCAGGTGCATTACCACAAGTACTTACGCATGTATGAGTAGTGTAACATGAATCGTGCATAAGAGAGTACACAAACCAGACATAAGGAATACTCACATACGCATATACAAGTCTCTCAAACCAGACGCATGACCTTAAGCACATACCCATGTACAATCAGTGCAACAAACCAGACATACACGAATACGCACATTCTTGTATACAGTGCAACTCAAACCAGGGCCATTACTGTATGTACATGTACATATACGAGCAATGCAACATAATTCAGGCATAGGGAATATGCACATTCTCGAATACGAGCAGTGCAACTCACACCTGGTACACGACTGTACACACACACACATATACGTGCATTGCTACTCAAACCAGGCGCATGACCATACACACATGTGCATACACGAGCAATACAACATAAACCAGCCACACCAAATGACCGTACGCACATACATGCGTGTAAACTCTCTAAGCAATCTGTAATGTATAATCATAGAATATTCAGTGGGTCATTCCTCTTGAATAATAGATAGAACATGCAAGGTATTCCTGTGTGTATGTCGTGTCCATTACCATTTACCTGTGGCTAAAAGGGGGTGATTGATGGTGTATTTATACTTTATAATTATTATTATTATTATTATTGTTATTATTATTATTATTATTATTGTTGTTGTTGTTCTTGTTATTATTATTATTACTAAGATATGTGAATCATGTGTTTATGGTAAGAATGCGATCAAGAGTTTTACGTGAATAGCATAGCATGTGTTACAGTTGGGAATGTTTGAGTGATTGGTTTGAAGTGAATGTGGGATTATGTCAAGGTTGTGTAATGTCGCCGTAGGTTTTTAATATGTTTATAGGTGGAGTGGCAAGGGAAGTAAATAATAGAGTGCTAGGCAGAGGGTTGGAATTAGTAGGTGACAATGGAATTTTTGGAAAGTGAATTGATTGCTATTTGCAGCTGACACAGTAAATGACAAAATGAACTAAAGTATTTGGTGACTGAGTTTGTTAGGGTGTGTGAAAGAAGGAAGTTGCGGGTGAACATTGGTAAAAGCAAAGTCATGAGATGCACGAGGAGTATTGATGTTGACATGTATGTAGATGTGAATGGGGAGTTGAATGAAGAAATTAAGAGTTTTAAGTATATGGGATCTGCACGTGGCAGGGAGTGGACCATTTGATGCGGAGGTAAGTTATAGAGGGAAGGAACAGAGTAAATGTCAAGTGGGTTGAAAATTGCGCAAAGAGAAGGATATATGAAGGTGTGATTGTCCCGACAACGTTGTATTGAGCAGACTCTTAGAATGCAAGAAAGAATTAAAAGAACAAGTTGAATGTAATGGAGCTGAGGTGTTTGAGAAGTATGATTCGTGTAACTAGAATAGAAAGAGTGAAAAATGATGAGGAGAGGCAGAGAACAAGTGTTGAAAGTAAGCTGCCCGATAAGTTAGATTGAATTGGTTTGGACACATAGAAAGGATGAATAATGAACGACTAGCAAATAGATGTGGTGTACAGATGTGGTTGGAGTAAGGCCGAAAGGAAGACCTTAAATGAGATGGATGGATGGTGCGAAATGAGCATTAAATATACGTGGAATGTCAGTGGAGTAGGGAAGAGACCGTGCAAAAGATAGGATTAAGTGAAGGAAGATTGTGTATAGTTGATGTGGGCCAAAGAGATTTCTCGCACCTGCTAGCACAATGAACTGTGATAGGCCGGTGTAAGGGTGTTGTGATGAAGCAGTTGGGGCATACCAGTTGCGGCTTTTGGGATTCACAGCAGAATATCCTTGCTCGCCTATCCTGTGGGTGACCCATGCAGGATGATGAGGGGGAAATGTGGTAATATTTATAAGGAAGGAGCTAAGATGAGTGAATGAGGTGTGTCATTGTTCATGCTGAATGCTTGTTATTTGGCTCGGCCACCCTCCTTACAAGGGGGAATGGGGCCACTATTTATAGATAGATAGATAAATTAACATCAGTATAATTATTATTGCCTCCCTCCTTATTTGTAAAGGAATAATGGCCCATATATTAGATGGGTGGCATTATTATTATTATTATTATTATTATTATTATTATTATTATTATTATTATTATTATTATTATTATTATTATTATTATTATTATTATTATTATTTCTTAACATGCTAGTAGTACTAGTAGTACTAGTAGTACTAGTACTA
>JAXCGZ010017892.1:0-2500 GCA_037179515.1 Halocaridina rubra | reverse complement strand
GTTCCCTGGTTGAATCCCGACCAAAGAAACTAAATATTTGGAATTATTTAGATACCTGAATGAATTCTATTATTATTATTATTATTATTATTATTATTATTGTTATTATTATTATTATTATTATTGTTATTATTATTATTGTTATTATTATTATTATTATTGACAACCCTGTTCACTGAACCGGAAGGGTGGAGGGGGGGAGAAATCCGCCTCTGGTTACGCAAGTTAATATGAGTGACTCAAGGGCTTAACGGAAGCCTTCGAGGGGTCATGAAAGGGGGGTATAGGGGGGCTATTATAGAATGAATGAAAACCATCATACGAGAAACGGTAGAAGGGGAATGTGGAGAGGATCCCACATCCGTGGGGACCACTCACTTGGGCTTTTGTAGACACATGGCGAACGAGGAGTTTATTTATATTAGAGAGGGTGGGATGAGGACCGGACCAGGACTCGTATCCAGACCCTAACCCGTATCCGGATCCGAACCCGTATTCAGCCCGAGTACGTATATGAATCCATACCCGAACCTGAAACAATATTCGGATACGTATCTAGATCAATTCTCGGAACCGTCTCCGTACCCACAGCTGGACACGTATCTGGAGCCATACTCGAACTTAAAGAAGTATCCGGATGCGTATCCAGATCCGTACTCTGACCCGTATCCGGACGCAGACGCGGACCCGTATCCTTACCCATATCCGGACCCGGACCGCATGGCCACCGTTTCAAAGAACCGTTCTATTATATCCTTCATTCAGACCCCATTTGGACCCCTCGATGTGGTTCTTTAACAAGTTCTTGATTGAATATTTTGGAGTCGGGGGACTGTAGTGAATACAAGAGACGATGTGTGAGAAAAGATGTATTCAATAGTAAATATGTATCCCGATAGATATAATAGATAGATAGATAGATAAACAATAATAATAATAATAATAATAATACTTTATTTCCAACATACATTGGGTATTCAAATATGGGTGTACAATTAAAATTTACAAGTAAAATCTTCCTTTAAGAGTAACTTCTTAAGATTATATTTAAAAGTATACACTGAACCAGCATTTTTTAGTTCTCTGGGAAGCTGATTATATAAATGAGGTCCACGAATGTTTATATCTCTTGAGCCAATATCAGTTTTAGACCTTCGTACTAATAAATCTTCCCCTTGACGGGTAGTTAACCCGGTAACTGAGCTTACTGTGGAAAAATTATACAAGCAATCAGGAATATTGTTTCTTAGTATATTAAAAACAAAGGTACATATATCAAAAACATATTTATCTCTAATCTTTATCCATTCTAGATCTTTTAAAACAGGAGAGATGTGCTCGTATTTTCTTACATTGCCAACAGCCACTCGTGCTGCAAAGTTTTGTAACTTTTGTATTCTTTGTAATTGAGTCTTATTTGTACATCCCCAAACTTTGAGACAGTAATTAATTAAACTCATAGCTAAGGACTGGACAATTATTATACGAGTTGATGTTTCAAATGAGTCTTTTACCCTATTTAGATATATTAGAGTACCCATTACTTTTTTATAAATTTCATCTATATGCATTTCAAAATTCATGTAACGGTCAAAATAGACACCTAGGTTCTTTACCGAGTTCATTGGCTTAATGATATTACCGTTAAAATTTATATGAAGATTGTCATCAACTTCTGATAATAATTGTCTGGATCCGATAAGAATAGATTGGGTTTTAGTTTCATTAAGTAACCGACCATTTTTTAGAAAGTAACGTTTAGCCATATACAAAATTTCTTCTGCTCTACGAATAATATTTTCTAAATCATTAATTTCTCCCTCAATTAAGATTTGAGTATCGTCAGCATATTGAATGACATAACAGTTAGGTAAATATTTTACTAGATCGTTTACATATATTAGAAAAAGTATAGGTCCTAGGATCGATCCCTGAGGGACCCCAAACAATACCTTCTTGGAACTTGAAACTGTATCTTTTATTCTGACTGACTGGTAGCGGTTTTTTAAATAGTTCTCGAACCAGCTTGGGTCAATGTTCATTTTTTTGCATTTTTCTAATAATATACTATGGTTTACACTATCAAAAGCTTTAGAAAGATCGAGTAGTAGTAGCAATGATATTTTCTTATTATCTATATTTTTGTATATTTCATCTGATATTTTCAATAAGGCAGTTTCAGTTGATATAGACATATTGACAGATACATAGGCAATGCCCGATATAGATACATAATGATCGCTAGATAAATGGAGTCCAAGATAGGTATTTATGTGATATATTGTTTTATAAGTAAAAAAATAGAATGAATGTAGAGACAGAGAGAATTGAATAGTTGGACGCAAAACACGCTACGAACTGAGAGATATATATCGAGATGGATTAATTATAGAGGCTGTGTTAAAGTCACATATTGGTAGTTTTTATTATGTATATGAATAACAGTATGAGAGAGAGAGAGAGATTACAAATTATAAACATGATAACATATACAAGAAAA
>JAXCGZ010017891.1:12500-35109 GCA_037179515.1 Halocaridina rubra | reverse complement strand
TTCAGATTAAAGTAAAATTGATTCCACAAGTAACTGTAACATCTTCCATTTCAGCCCCCAGTTTAATTAAATCGACCGAGTTTTATATAAGTTCCATTGGTACTGACAATATGTTTATCTACCTAATGTTGCCAATTTGCTCTTTATTGACTTACGATTGTTTCCTTCCCGACTTTCTTATTCCTTGTCTAGTTAACAGGTACAAAACGTTTTGTGACGTAGAAGTGTCTAGTTTGAGAATTACAAAGCCGCAAACTTCACTGGGGTCGCTGTAGACCCCACCTGGCAATCCGTGTTACTTGGATTTTCTTCACAAAAGTTCATATATTCAATAATAATTGTGACCTGGGGTACTATAACTGCTAGAATATCCAACTTATCATGTTTTGAAAAGTATGCATAGATAAGAATGATAGAAATTCAATCTGTAGGTAGTTTCAACACTTAGATATGAAAAATATGAAATTTTTGCGTAAGCTGATAAGATATGGATTAAAGCAAATAAAAATAAATGGAAAAAGTAAATTTAATTTGTTGGTTGACTTTATGCTTTGTGCAAAAATAGAATATGCAAATAAAATAGTTTAGACTTTATTGATATGAAAAATATCCATTTTCAATTTAGGGTCTCACAGACCCCACTCGGCACTCCGAATCACAAAATTTCACCTGGCGTACGAAGGATCAAGTAACTGAAAAGAGGAAAAGTATTGATGAGATTGGAACAAAGCCCCTAATTTGTACATACAGATTAAGAAATTTAGATTATGTGACTACTCCAAGACAAGTTAGAGGCAATCTGGATTCCTAATATGGTAATGGAATTTAGAAGTAAATTACGTCAGTTTAGAAGATAATAGGGCTATTAGGAAAAGGAAAAGATAATGAAGTATCCAGAAACTGTCTTGCAGGAGTTATGAATAAAGAATGATGCGAGACTGATGATGAGTAGTAGATGAAGGTTGAGAAGAGATGGGAGAGGGATACTGAAGTGTAGGATAGTCGTGAAAGGGAATGCAAAAGATCATTAATGAAGAAAAGGAAAGGAGTAAGTGAAAGAACAAAGCCCTGTGAAACAACAGTGGTAACTGGGAAATGAGCTCGATAATTTGCTATCAACAACCACAGATGTACAGTGGTCAGATAGAAAACTGGAAATAAAAGAACTGAGAGAAGAAGTAAAGCCATAAGCAGGGACTTTGGCCAACAGAAGTTTGTGCCACACTATGAAAAGCCTAGAGATGTCAAGGGCGATGACAGAGGATTCCCTAAAGTTCTTCTGAAAAGATTACCATACATGAGTGACATTGGGCATGAGATAATTAAAGGATCTTGTCGTCATGTATTGATGATCGGAAATAAGAGATTTAGTTTCAAAACGTTTTAAGAATTTAGAATAGTACAAAGTTTCGAATATTTTAATGATTGGAATGGATAGGGCATTCATTGGTCGGTAGCTGGAAGGAATTGAATGGACAAAATTTTTAGGAATAGGCTGAACTAGAGCATTCTTCCAAAATGAAGGATGCATGCTGGCTATGAGAATGAGGGGAATATACGGCAAAGCACGGCAGACAGTTCATTTGCAAACTCCATAAGAAACCTAGTAGAGATATCTTGGATCCATTTGCCTTGTTCGTCTTAAGAAAATGAAAAAAGTTACTGACTCTGTATTAAGAGAAAATAGGGAAGAGGATAGGGTAAGAGAGGGGTAACGAACGAAGGACAGGTGCACCGAAATCACTTACAGAGGAGTTAACTGAAACTTGAAAGAAAGTGTGTCAGCTTTAGTATAAGCAATAGAACCAACAGAACATAGGAGAGGGGAAAAACTTATATTACAGAAGTTTTTGGAGAGGTTTTTGGCAAAGAATCAGAAACACGTATCACTGGGAGAGGAGTTAAGACCATCAACATTCTTTTTTTTTAAAAGGTAGGTTTAGACTTTCGTATATGAGCACTGCAGCAAAGCCCTTCCGTAATATTAGCAGAGCGAGTTAACTCGGAGGGAGAAGTTTGGTCAACTGGTGTGTAAGGTCACTGGCCTGAATAACTATGGAGCATGCACTGTTGAACCAAGGATTAGGGGAGAAAAAGTTTTGATAGAGGAAGGTATGAACACCTCCATTCCCGAGCTTATGTTCTCACCAACTTTTAGGGCTTTCTGATCCAAAATGCGGGTCCGGAAGTAGTAGTCACCATATGGGAAATCATAGAGAAAATTACGGAAATCCTTTTGATGGGAACACTTGAAGTGCGAAAGACAGTGCTGAGTGAGAGGAATTGATGAATGTGTAATGAAAATGGAAGAGACTTAGATCAAAGAGTGGTCAGAGTTACCAAGAAAGGAAAGTAGAAAGTATGAATAATTTGAAGGTTTAGAAGTAAATAATAGGTCAAGAGTGTTAACTTCATGGTCATGACATTCTTGAATATAAGGATGCTTGAGAATCTTCTCTAGATCGTGAGTAACAAAAAAAGCAATCATCTCACTTCCTTCCACATCAGTGTGAGGAGAATGAAGTCATCCATTGTTATTGGAAGGCCCGAACATACCATGGCACATACTCAAGTCAGAGTTATTCATCCAGGGCTAGGTACAGACACCACAATCCATAGACTAACCTCAAAACATACTATGATTATGAAATACCAATGGTATCACACAGGGGGGGATGGATGGGATGGGATAGGAGGGGAAAAAGGGGAGGGAATTAAGGATATAAGGGAATTGGAGGAAAAGGTGTGGTTCACTAACCCTGAATGCGCACTGTGACTGTCATATTTGGCACTGCAATTTCATTGGCAGAGTTCACCTGGTAACTGCATTAGACTGCAGATTACTGCCTGAAACTGTTTGACTACAATCACGTCTGTCATTAGCCCTGCTAACATACAGACCCTCTCTCCTTTTGTACCTTTCATTCCTTACCCTCCTAATGGCTGCAACTACCCCGTTTTTATCTGCTGGGTGGTAGTAGCTTCTGCATTGAGCTTGCTGTGAGCTACGGGCAGGTGTTGCTGGTAGGTTAAACCAGCAGCACAGAGGGGAGGACCCCTGGTGAATTAACACCGTCCACTGTCCCTATACATCGCAGTAACCGCTTTGTAGTATCCTATCCTCTCCCCACCCAATCCTACAAGCACGAAATCTAGCTATTTTTTGCCCAATTAAAGTAATTTTTATCATTCATAAGATAGTTCTTGAGGTCATTTTTTCCTTAAAATCTTGCATTAGTTTGTCATCAATAAACATATAACTCAATCATAAACCTTAATATCTAAGATCTTACTTTTTGCTATGCTTTAATAATGGGTAGAGCACGAATCAGGGACCGGGATCCCCATGGGGATCCTGTTAGGCGCAGAAGAGATATATTCAAATGTCTTGCCCAAAGCAACATTGTTGTTTTTAAGATCATTACCATCCCAACTGGGTTCATTCTTGTCCTTGCTGATGAGAACTTAGAGAAACTTAACTCCCCTGAAGTTTCTGAAGTCTTTAACAATGAAAGTTTTGATATAACTATGCCCCCTGAATTTAATGCCCAAAGAACTGTGGTAATCCTTGGCATTGACCAATATATAACATCTCATAGGGACGAAGAAATCATAGTTGAAATAGAAAAGCATAACCAGGGAATTAAAGTAGAGTCAATTATTAGAATCCCTAATACTAAATATCTCCTCAAGATACGCCTTCAAAACATCAGCATGGCCAACAAAATTAAATCACAGGGACTCCTTCTCTTTAATATTAGGATTAATGAAAGCAATATAGAGGAGGAAATTTTCATTCAGATTAACTCTTGCATGAAGTGCTATTCTTTTGAGCACTCTACCAAAGAGTGCAAGAAAGTAACCACCATTTGCTCTGAATGTGCTCAAGAAGGCCATAGGTGGAATGAGAACAAATGCTTATCTAAAGTTAAGAAATGCATTAACTGCTCTGGCGAGCACTCCACTCTAGCTGCAGGGTGTCCAGAAAGAAAGCAAAGAAAAAAAGATAAACTAGTAGAGATTAGGGAAGCTAAAAAAACACCCAAACCTTCATTTGCTGAAATGACAGGTGCAGCTAGACCCCATAGCTCCTCAGATAGACAATTAAAACCTGAACTTAATTTCCCCATAAATGCTGAGAAAATGACCACTGTCATAATAAGTGCCATGGTATATGGCCAGATGATGGATTCCATCAATCCAGGGTCATTTGAGGCCAAAGTAAATGAGATATATGAACTTAATGGCATGCCAAGGATAACTCTTCCTAAAAGTATCCCTAAAAACTCTAACATAACTGTAACAAAAGAACTAGCAGCTGCTTCTGTGCTAGAAGCATCAGTAGTAGAGACAGAAGAAAAAATGGACGAAGATACTTCCTCTCAGCCCATTAAAAAACGTCCAAATCAGTCCCCACTAGGAGCTGTCTCCAAACAAAAAAAGAAAATGTCCAAACATAGCACAGATCAGCAAAAGTATGAAGAATCAAATATGAATCAGAGAGAGAGAATTGAACTCAGTAAAGACCTTAATTTTAAAATAATAGGGAAACTTGATGAACAATTACCCTCAAACATAAATGTAGATGACATTAGAGATACGTTACTTACCACAAATAAACTAAAATATATTTATCATAATGGCAATTACAAACCTCATGAAGTTCACCTCTTCCTAGAACATGACAAAATTGATCTTACAGACACTAGAATTCAATACCTAGAAAAAAGTCACTATAATTCAATTGACCAAGGACTATATAAGAGATCAGAGTCCTCCTCAAACTTAAATAGTTAAATCACCCTTTAGTTTTTTACTACTTCCAAAATGGCTAATAACATTAATAATAAATTAACTATCATTCAGCATAACGTACAAGCTTGGACTAATATTAGAAGTAATGAATTATATAATGTTTATAGGGAACTTGATCCAGATATTATACTTCTTAATAGCATCTCTAGCATTAACAACATTAGCAATAAAGTAAAAATTTTTGGTTATAATATTTATCAAAGAAACTTTTTAAATGAAGCTCATGCAGGTATAGCAATTGCCATTAAACGTAACATTGTTCATAAAATCATAGACGAATTTGATACTGATTTACTTGCACTAAAAATTGAAACCAAAAACGGCCCCATTATTATAGGAACTACTTACTTACCACCCAGAAGATTAGATATCCCATATGAAGATATATTAAAACTAATTAGAAGAAACATCCCAGCATACTTAATTGGAGATCTTAACGCTAAACATCACATCCTAGGTCATAATATTAGTAATATAACTGGTAACTTTCTAAATAATCTAGTGTCTAATAATCTTATTAAAATTCTAGGACCTGATTTCAGAACCTTGACTCATGGACCTGAATCCTCCAGACCAGACATTGTCATAAGTAATAAGAACCATTACCTGAATTACTCAATAGAAAAGGGACCCTTAACCACCTCTGACCATTTACCTTTAATAATTAAGCTCTCAACAGAACCTCTAGCTATTAGAATTCCCCCCAGTAGAGATTTTAGTAATGCAGACTGGGATAACTTTAAATCTTTTACAGAAGAGAAATTCACTCACGATATCACAAGTAATACCTCCATTAATAACATTTTTGATATAGAAAAACACCTAAAGCAATGGTACATTTTAATTCAAAATGCAATAGATAAGTACATACCTTTCAAAAAGTCAAAATCATTACCCCACCCTAAACTAAATAGTAAATGCAAAGAGCTCCAATATAGATATCAAATTTTATCAGATAACATTGGCAGAGGTGTCTGGGGTCCCCAAGCTCTAACTGAATTAAGAACTGTAAGAGAAGAACTACAAAAAGAACTAATAGCTTCATATAATAATAACTGGGAAAATGTAATAATGAAACTTCAAAGTAATTCTAAAGATCCTAAAAACTTCTGGAATAACATCAAAAAATTAATGGGTAACAGTAAAGAAACAACGCCATATCTAATAGACAATAATAATAATAATAATAAACTTTTCACCAGTAAAGAAAAAGAAGAAAAATTCAGAAAGACCTGGGAACCTGTGTTTAATATTAGTGCTGAAGAAAATCAAAACTATGATTTAGCTCATGAAAGAACTGTATGTAGCTTTTTGAAAGAAAACGTAAATTTAATCACTCCATTATTTAACGTAGACTTACATAGATTAACACCAGGAGATGATTTATTATCTCCTATTACTATTGCTGACATCATAAATATTATTAAAAAAACGAAAAATAAAGCCCCTGGACATTCAGGCATTAATAAACTTATACTATCCCACTTGCCTAATGTTGCTATTCACGAATTATTAGACATTTTTAACTCTTGTTTATCCATAGGTTATTTCCCATCAAAATTTAAATTGTCAATAATGATTTTTATACCTAAACCTGGAAAAAACACCACTTCAGCTAATAATTATCGTCCTATATCTCTCTTGGAAGTCCCAGGGAAAATATTTGAAAAAATACTTCATTCTAGAGTATATAATTATTTAGAAATAAATGATTGTTTTCCCCCTAACCAGCACGGGTTTAGAAGAGGTAGAGGTACTCATACTGCACTCACGTATTTATATGAAAAAATAGCCATCTCGCAAAAGTTTAAGCAAAAGTGCAATGTCTTGAGCAGGGATGTTTCCTCTGCTTTTGACAAAGTATGGAGAGATGGACTCAGATATAAAATCATAGAACTCCAGTTACCCCCATTAATAACTAAAATTTTATCAGACTTCATATCTAATAGAAAGTCAATTATTAAAATTAATGAACATCTAGGTACCCAATTTGAACTTAAAGCAGGTGTCCCCCAAGGATCAAATCTGAGTCCACTTCTCTATGCTATATTCACGAGAGATATACCCAAACCAGGTATAGGTTGTTCAACCATTATATTTGCAGATGACATCACTCAAGTAATTCCTGATTATAGTAAAAGATTTCTAGCATTTAAAACTCAGAGGGAAATACTTAGAATAAATGAATATGAGAAAAAATGGAAAATTAAAACTAATATTGACAAATTCCAACTTTTATCTATTTCTGCTCTTAAACCATTAGATGTAATAATTAATAACAATAGAATAAATTTCTCCAACAGTCTGAAAACCTTGGGCTTCACAATTAATAGAACAGGAATGAAACTTCATATAAATAATAGAATAATTCAAAGTAGACTTATTACCACAAAGCTACGAAGATTTAACCTACTCAAAACTAAAAATAGAGTCACCCTATATAAAACTTTAGTAAGACCTGTATTAATATACCCCCCAATTCCAACTTGCATCTTATCAAAACGTAACATTCAAAGTCTCCAAGCTATCCAAAATAAAAATTTAAGAAGAATTCTCTCTGAAACTCCACCATACATAGAGAGAATGGAAGAAATTCATAAGAACCTCAAAGTCGAACCTATTAATACTTATATTTTTAAATTAGCATCTAGAACCTGGAGTAAAATGGAAATCGACTTTGAAGAATTTCTTCAAGAAACTAATGCTTTAAATACTGTAGAATATGAATTTATCAATGACCATGCCTGGTGGAAAAGAATTTCTCCAGTTTTATCAGGAAATCCACCAGATCCTATTTATAGTAAATAATGTAAATTCTCCAATACCTCCTCATCATTATTAAATTAGAACTGAAAGTCATAGTGGGCAAGTATAATTATATCTAACAAAAACTTAGCACGAGGGTTTGCCCCTCTCTATTCATCTCTTACTTCCTTAAATTTCGTGCTTATCCCTCCAATCCTTCCCATCCTTTACCCCCTCTCACCAGTGATGACACCCTGAATAGGGCTAAGAGAGTTCACTCGATGCCGTCACTACTCTTCCCCCACCTGTCCTATCCTATCCTAAAGAAAGAAAGAAGGAATTGGAGGGAGAAGCACGAAAATTAAATAAAGTAAAAGAGAAAAAAGAGAGGGGCAGACCCTCGTGCTAAGTTTTGATCTGAAATTCAGATTCTGTATAATTTTTAGCTATTTCGGATGACTGTGGTATCACACAGTGAACAAAGCCTGGGGACAAACCCAAGAACAAACTACAACTACGACTATGGATACCTCCCTGAAACATGGTAAGACTGTAACATTAGTGCATGTGAATGCTCAGTCCCTTCTTGCTCTTTTTGAGGAATAATCATGATAATAAAGGACAACAACATAGACATCCTCAGTATAAGTGAAATTTTTCTTTTTCCTGCAACTGAAAATAAGCATGAGAATATCCCAGAGATTAAGATATTTCGCAATGAACATGGCCGTGGGTCTGTTTATGCTAGAAATTATTTCAATTCATCAGAAATAAACACACTGAAGAGCTCGAAGATATATGCATCACTGTACTTCTTCTTCTTCTTCTTCTCCCTCTATTTGCGTTACACTAAAGCACCTTCATTTTCAATCATCTGCTAGAAACATTCAGAAATATGTGTGCGTCACAAACCAATATATATACTTGGTGATTTTGATTATGACTTGCTCTCAGCAGATAGCAAACTGAAAATGATCAACACCTGGAAGTTAACGCAAATACTGACTAAACCGACCCGCATAACCCCTCTCTCTCTCTCTCTCTCTCTCTCTCTCTCTCTCTCTCTCTCCCTCTTTTATGGGATAGGATAGGAGGAAAGAAAAGGGGAGGGAATTAAGGATACAAGGGAATTGGAGGGAAAAGCACGAAAATTAATATAAGCAAGAGAAAAAAAAGAGAGGAGCAGACCCTCATGCCAAGTTTTGATCTGAAATTCAATTCTAGGACTCACAAATCTGATAATAACAAATAAAGTGGAATGTATACTGTTATGTATGTAAGCAATTATGTATTTTGTCAAAGATATTCTCCATTTAAAATTACCGCTTTCTATAAGCAAATTAATAATATTCTTAAGTACAAAGAGTATGACTTGAAAGAAACCTGTATAGGATGTAATTCTTTTATATTTGATTCTATGTAAAGTACTTATGGTTTTGATCCCTCTAAGTAGATTCTCATTTGTTCTTGTAATTTGATTAGTTGTAAGTTTATGTAACATATTATTAACTTTTACATAATAAACTCTGTTGAGGAAAGAGTGCTTTACACCTCTTATTAATCCTAAGTCATCTGTGACGAAAATGGGATATGTGATATATTAACTCATTCATATAATAAAGAGGCCTACACTCGGCAACATAAAATATATCTACAAGATTATTATCATTCTTGCAGGTAAGAAACACATTATTGGCAATGAGGATGGGATATGTGATATATTAACACATTCATATAATAAAGAGGCCTATACTCGAGATGAACGAACTCAGAAGAAAGAGTTGTGAGGGGAACGATAATAATAACCGATAACCAGTTCCTGACAGATATCTTCCACTCAAGAGGACATTGTACCTCAGGCAACCATAAAGATTCTTACGTCAGCCAGCAAAAGAACCCTCAGCAGCAGACGGAAAGAAAACATTCGTCAATATAATTTTATGAATGTGTATAAGCTAAGTAAATTTCAGTTACATGCATGTATATTATGTAGTAAAGGTTATACGGTACCTGGATTAAGATAAAGACAATTATATAAAAAGATAAAGATAGTTAAAGGAAAGTAATTGGGCTAAGCCTATAATATATAAAGGCACAAGAATGTCTTCTCAAATACCAGCACCACCTCATGTTTCTATTAAATGTGACCCTAGAACAGTGGCACATAGGTGGAGGAAATATATTGATTCATTTGAAATCTATTTGGATTGCTTGGCCACAAAAACCGACAAGCAGAGGTCATCATTCTACTGCACATAGCAGGCCCAGAGGTTCAGGATATATTTAAAACACTAATCACTGAGGATAATACATATAATAAAGCCGTAGAAGCATTAGGGAACTATTTTAACCCTAGTGAAAATATCAGGTACGAACATAGCGTATTCATGGCACTTGAGCCTCGAGAAAATCAGAGTATAGATATGTTTGTCACAAGATTAAAGAAGCAAAGTCAAGTTTGCAAATATGATACCCATAACTCTAAGGAAGACTTAGTCGATTTAGTCATTTGTAAAAGCAAATCCAGTGAGCTTAGAGAAAAGCTATTACAAGCAAAAGACTTCAATTTTCAAAAGCTGTTGGAAATTGCAAGAGTTTTTTTTTTTTTTTAGGATGGGATAGGATAGGAGGGGAAAAAGGGGAGGGAATTAAGGATATAAGGGAATTGGAGGGAAAAGCACGAAAATTAAATAAAGTAAGAGAAAAAAAGAGAGGGGCAGACCCTCGTGCTAAGTTTTATCTGAAACTCAGATTCTAGTTCTGCTGCAAGAGCTTATGAACAGTCTCGAGTTCAAAATAAAAGGATTGAGGAAAATTATCAAAAACTCAGTCTGGAAGTGTAAATAAAGTAATGCAGTACAAACAACCGAATAAATCAGGCTCAAGTAACCATAAATCACAAAAAACAGGAAACTTTGAAAAAGGTATAAGAACAATACTTCCAATTACTGGGAAGGGAATAAAGCACAGACACCTAATAGTAACAAATGTAAAGAATGTTACAGGTGTGGTTATAATAATCATCCGAATGATAGATATAAGTGTCCTGGTTATAACAATGTGTGCCAGTTTTGTGGATATTATGGACATTTTTCCAGGAAATGTCTTAAGAAATAAACAAAACAAGCTGAAAAGAAAAACATACATTGTACAATGGAAAGAGAACAAGAAAACTTAGAACAAAAAAATTTTGCTTTCCAACTAATTTCCACTCACACAAATAAGAGAATAATGTGTGAAGTACAAGTAAATGGAAAAAAATATAGAAATGCGGTTAGATACAGCTGCAGATATAACTGTGATTTCAGAAGTAGCCAAGAGTATACCATATCTGAAAATAGAGGAGGACACAAGTTCCTTAATCACAGATTACAATAATCAAAAGATTGAAACAATAGGAAAAGCTGAAGTTATGGTAAAATATGAGAAACAAATTGTGGAATTACCAGTTGTAATAGTAACAGGAAATAGAAAGGGATTGTTAGGTTTAAACTGGAAAAATGGCCTAAAGCTAAACTTTCCAGAATTAATAAAGAAAGCAAATTTAAAAATAAATAGTGTAAGTACACAAGATCTGATGGAAGAGTATGAAACCATATTTAAGTCAGGTTTGGGTACTATAAGCAATGTGACTGCAAATTTAGAATTAAAGGAAATTGCAATGCCAAAATTTTTGCCACACAGACAAATACCTTTCGCACTGAAAACTCAAGTCGAAAAAGAAATATTGAGACTAGAGGAAGAAGGAAATTGGCAAAAGGTAAAATATAGTCAGTGGGCTACACCTTTAGTACCCGTAGCAAAGCCTGATGGTGAAGTAAGACTATGTGGTGATTATAAAGTCACAGTGAACCCACAATTAAAAGTTGCTCAAGATCCTTTACCTAACCCTAGTATTATGTTTGCTACTATGGGCGGTTGTAAGGTATTCTCGAAAATAGACTTGAAAAATGCTTTTCAGCAGTTAACAATGGACACAAAGACACAAGAAATATGTACACTAAATACTCATTTAGGGTTATATCAACCGAAAAGACTACTCTATGGAGTAGCAAGCAGTCCAGCCATATGGCAAGAGACTATGGACAAGCTATTCACAGGATTAGATGGTGTTTTCTGCTTTGTAGATGACATAGTTGTTGGGAGAGAAGATGAACAACAGCATAATCTGAGATTAAAGAAAGTACTAGAGAAAATGAAGGAAAATTATATGAAAATAAACGAGAATAAATGTCTATTCAATGTATCATCAGTAAATTATTTAGAATTTGTGATAGATGAAAATGGCATTCACAAAACAAAAGATAAGATAAAAGCAGTATGGGAAGCTAAAGTACCAGCAAATGTTAATTAATTGCAATCATATCTTGGATTAGTAACATTCTATGCAAAATTTATTAAAGATTTAGCAACAATAGCTCATCCCTTATACCAGCTATTAAAGAATGAGGTATAGTGGAAATGGTCACAGGAGTGTCAGAATGCTTTTGAAAAAATTAAAAAGGAGATTTGTTCTGATAAGTTTTTAGTACACTTTAAAATCTCCCTTTAAAATTAGTATGTGACGCCTCACAAGTTGGAATAGGTTGTGTCTTAGCACATGAAATGCCAGATGGCACAGAAAAACCTATTGCATTTGCTTCAAGATTGTTGAATAAAGCTGAGCAAAATTATTCTCAAATAGAGAAGGAAGGCTTATTGTTGATCTATGGAGTTAAGAAATTTCATATGTATTTGTATGGAAAGAAAATGTTTGCTTTGGTCACTGACCATAAGCCACTATTAGCTATCTTAGGTCCAAAAGCAGGACTACTAACGCTAGTTGCAGCTAGACTCCAGAGATGGGCAATAATATTAGCTGCTTATAATTACTCATTAGAGTATAGACCCACTAGTAAAATGGGAAATGCAGATGCAATGTCACGATTACCTGTAGAAAAAGCACCAGAAGGGCATGAAAAGTCCATACTATTGACTGAAACTCAGAACTTACCCTTGAGAGCAAAGAACATTGGGCAAAGCACAACAAAAGATAAGGTCTTATGTAAATTGAAGGAATAGTTGATGACAGGAAATGATAAGTTCTTAGAAGGAGAAGAGTGTCAAGCTTATAAAGCAGTTAAGGAAGAATTAAGTATTGAACAAGACTGTATCTTGAGAGGAGCTAGAGTAGTATCTCCTATGCCATTCAGAAAAAAGGTTTTGGAAGAAATACATGATGGTCATCAAGGAGTTATGAAGTCAAAAGCTATAGCCAAAAGTTTCATATGGTGGCCAAATGTAGATAAAGATATAGAGGGTTATATAGAGGATTGTCAGGATTGTGCATTACAGCAAAGCAACCCTAAGTCAATAACTTTACACACATGGGAATGTGCAAGATACCCATATCAAAGACTGCATATTGATTATGCAGGACCCTTTCTGGGAAATTCTTATTTAGTAGTAGTTGATGCTTATAGCAAATGGCCTGACATCATTCCAATGCAGACAACAACTTCTCTAAATACAATTAAAGTCCTCATGACATTATTTTCTACTCATAGCATCCCAGAGAGAGTAGTTCCAGATAATGGTCCTCAGTTCTGTTCAGAAGAATTTGAGAATTTCTTAAAGGTAAATGGCATTAGACATACACTATCTGTACCCTATCACCCAGCAACAAATGGTGAAGCAGAAAGAATGGTACAAACCTTTAAAAAATGCAATGAAAACGTGTAATGCTAATGCCATGAACATTCATAATTCTCTTAAAAAGGTTTTACTCACATATAGGACAACACCTCATACAGCAACGGGTGTTTGCCCTTCATTTTTATTGACGGGAAGGAGACTCAGATGCAGGTTAGATCTACTTCTACCTGACTCAAAAGGCAAAAAAAGAAAATGAAATATATGAAAGGTTGAAAGGAATTGGAAAGATTAGACAATTCAGTGAAAATGATAGCGTAGTTGTCAGAATGTATAACAATAAGGAAAAATGGTCTAAAGGAAAAGTTAAAAAGAAGTTAGGAAATCTGAACTACGAAGTAGAATTAGATGATGGCAAGGTAGTCAGATGACACATTGACCAGCTACAACCCAGTGGTCAAGAACCAGGGAGATCAGAAAGAGTTGAGTCTGTATTACCTGATCGGAGGAACAAAGGAAAGCCTCCAGAAATATTAGACTTATAAGGAAATATGTAGTTATATAGTTACCTTACTTTAATATGCATCCTATTTGTAATTTTGAATCTCATTGTTTAAATAAAAGGGGCCAATTCATTTTAGGGGAAAGGAGACTGTTATGTATGTAAGCAGTTGTGTATTTTGTCAAAGATATTCTCCATTTAGAATTACCGTTTTCTATAAGCAAATAAATAATATTCTTAGGTACAAAGAGTATGACTTGAAAGAAACCTGCATAGGAAGTAATTCTTTTATATTTGATTCTATGTAAAGTACTTATGGTTTTGATCCCTCTAAGTAGATTCTCATTTGTTCTTGTAATTTGATTAGTTGTAAGTTTATGTTACATATTATTAACTTCTTCTACATAATAAACCCTGTTGAGGAAGGAGTGTTTTATATACCTCTTATTTATCCTAAGTCATCTGTGACGAAAATGGGATATGTGATATATTAACACATTCAGATAAGAAAGAGGCCTACACACGGCAACATAAAAGATATCTACAAGATTATTATCATTCTTGCAGGTAAGAAACACATTATATACCATTTTAGGGTGTAGTTCCCTGCCCAATTGCAGATCAAAAGCTCAGTATTACTATGCTAAACATAAACTAGCCCAAAATGAAACCTCTTTTTAAGACATTCCGGTGCCTTAAAAATAACTCCCTTGATATCTTTTGTGAAGCATTAATCAACAACAGAAATATCCTTAATTGTATCCTAAACAAAGATAATGTTAGTTTGCAGGTTGAAATTCTAACAAAAGTCTTTCATGTATGCATAGATGATTGCACACCAATTTAAAAAAATAACTCATCCCTTAGCCCACTGGATAACTAATAACGATAAAGAGCCAATGCTAATCAGAAATCAAATATGAAAAGAGTTAAAATTGAATATATATGATATGACTCTCCTTGACTGTTATTGAGTAAAAAGAAACGAGTCAGATCCCTCCCAGACATAAGTGAAAAACTTTTACAAAAAAACACTTTAATGACTCTAAACATGATACAGCAGCAACTTGGATACTGAAAAAAAACATGATCCCCAATGAAATGACTACCTCTGAAGGCTATGAAAATATTACGGAGTTGAAAGACAGAATGCATATAAGAAAACGCTAGAAATTATCAACTCAGTGAACATGAGTAATTACTTAAATGACTATTCTTCCATTGTAAGTATTACAGATTACTTCAAGATCAATCCTGTTAATTGTGCTACAATAATTCTTAACATAAGAGCCTAAGTGACCTTTATAATAGCATGGTTTCATACCTAGGCTCACTACGGAAACTGCACTGCTCAAAATTACTACTAAAATTTACAATTATATATATAAGAAGAAGTCTCTGCTTGTATTATAAGACTTATCAAAAGCCTTTGACAGCGTAAGCCATGAAATTCTAATTAATAAATGTACTAAGCTAAATATTAACACGACCTGGTTTAGAGAGTATCTATCTAATCGCAGAGAGTCTATCCATCTAAACAATATAATCTCTACTCCTAGAAATGCGTTATTTGGTGTTCCCCAGAGATTAGTCATTGGTCCTATCCTTTTCTTCATGTACGTAAATGATCTATCTAATTTCATTCCCGGCTGTTTAATTATATAATGCACTGGATGACTCTCAGCTACTCCTTAATGGTGATGTTACTAATCTCTCAAAGCTAGCCTAAAGGGTAGAAAGCACTCTTTCAAAAATTAAAACCTATTTTCATGAAATTGGGCTGTTAATAAGCGAAAGTAAAACACAATGCATGTTTATTGGTTCAAAGTACCACATAACACAAGTTCCAGAAAACACAACGATTAATTTTTGTGGCAATATCATCACACCTTTTAAAGCTGTCAAAAATCTCGGAATTCACGTTGATAATTACATATTGTTTAATTCCCATATAGAAAAAGTTGGCAAAAAAATAACTGGAAGTCTAATATACTTTTCACATATAAAATAAAATTTTGAGACTACCACTCGAATGAAGGTTGTCCAGTCCATAGCCCTCAATCATATTATTTATTGCAAAACTGTATAGGGAGCTACCGCTAAGGCTCAGATACTTAGAATACAAAAGTGTATAAATTTTGCATCTTGAAATGACGTGAGAGGAATAAGAAAATAAGACTACATCACACCGGCTCTCAAAAAACATGGGTGGCAGGAGGAAGAAAACAAGATTGCCTTTGCTATTTACATTGTTTTATGCAACATTTTTAACCATCACTATCTTTACTTGCCATTTAACCTGAAAACTGTCCGGAATTTAGTGGGAATCAACACACGAAAGATAGTCAGCTCTTGCTTCAGAGAACGAACACAGATTCAAGTTCAAAGATGATTACTATTAGAAGGAAAACACTCTCTGGCATTATGCCAGATATTCTTAAAAAATCACCTGCCTTCACAGCTTCCAAAGGCAAACTGTATAGTTACTGCTTACACACTAATCAAACTTAATGCTATAATGCAATTTCCCTTAACACTAACTACACTATATGTAAATTGATACTGCCTCTTTTATCTTTAAGTTAAGAAATAATTATAATCACTGAAAGGAGAGCAAAAACGGTGATAATGCCGACAATAAGGTCACTTTTACCATAACTATCCTGTATGTAACTTGTTATGTCGGTGTTTTCTTTTACAGTTATGTTTGGAGTAATTACATATCAAGAGAATCTGAATTCCAGATCAAAACTTAGCACGAGGGTCTGCCCCTCTCTTTTTTCTCTCTTACTTTATATAATTTTCGTGCTTTTCCCTCCAATTCCCTAATATCCTTAATCCCCTCCCTTTTTTTCCCCTCCTATCCTATCCCATCCTAAAAACAAAACAAAAAACACTTTGTTATTAACATTATCGTTATCATTTGCATAATTATTATTGTTATAATATCTCTTAACTGTAGTTACTGTCAATTTTCTAAACAAGCTCCATCTCTGTTCACCTGTTAGCATAAATGTTAAATCTTGAGTGTACTTCTATACTACTGTACGATACTTATACACATGAATGCCAATTTATCTCATATCTCCATTTCAGGTAACTTTCAGTGGAATTTATTGCAAATGTTCGACTTTAGTATCATCTTAAACATTTTTATTATCATCATTATTTTCAGTATTGTTATTATATTTATTAAAATTATTATTATTATTATTATTATTATTATTATTATTATTATTATTATTATTATTATTATTATTATTATTATTATTATTATTATTATTATTATTATTATTATGTGGTGGCGGGCACAGCATCAAAGAATAGCCCCAACGTATTCCCTACGTGTCGTAAGAGGCGACTAAAAGTGGAAGGGGCAAGGGGACTGGGAATCCACCCCTTGTACTAACCTCCCGCAAGATGTCAAAGAAGAAAGGGAGTAGAGGGGAGAATAACTTCTCCCCAAACTCTAGTTTTGGGGTGTCTAAATGTTTGTGGTTATAGTACGAAAATTAGCAAAAAATGTGAGACTGGATATATGTTTGGTAGGAGGAGGATGGATGTATTGGCATTGTGTGAGATGAAGATGAAAGGAAAAGGAGAAGTGGCATTTGGTCATCGATGTGACAGGTAGGGTGTCTGGGGTTGAAAAGGGGAGAGCGAGAGAAGGTGTGGCATTATTGCTGAGTGAATGGATGGTAAATAAGGTAGTGGAATGGAAAGAAGTGTCATCTAGGCTGATGTGGGTGAGGGCTAGGATAGGTAGGGAATGTTGGGCTTTTGTTAGTGCGTATGGGTCAGGTTGTGAGAGAAGTGAGGAAGAGCGGGATGAATTTTGGAGTGAGTGAAGTAGGTTTGTGGATGGTCTGAGTAGAAGGAATTATGTAGTTGTGTTGGGTGATTTGAATGCCAGAGTGGGTGATGGAGAGGTAGAAGGTGTTATAGGAAAGTATGGCGTACCAGGTGGGAATGAGAGTGGCGAAAGATTGTTAGATATGTGTGTGGAGCGAGAGTTGGTGATAGGTAATAGTTTTTTCAAGAAGAATTAATAAATAAATATACATGGATGAGAGTGGCAAATGGAAGAGTGAAAGAAAGAGCATTGATGGATTATGTTTTGGTAGCAAAGAGAATGACTGGTAGAGTGAAAGATGTGCATTCATTAAGGGGTGTGGCTGCTGGGATGTCTTATTATTTTTTGGTTGAAGCAAAAGTGGTAGTAACAAAAGAGTGGGGAAATAGAGTGGGGTGATGTAGAAGGGAAATGGTGATGGTGGAATAGTTGAAAAAGCCAGAGATGAGACAGGAATACCAGGACAGGTTGAGAGTGGCATATGACAGGGTGAAAGAAAGAGAAGTTGGTGAGTTAGAGGAGGAATGGGGGTTGATGAAAGAATGTTTTGTGGGACATGCAAGTGATGTGTGTGGAAAGAGGTTTGCTGGAGGTGGCATGAGGAGGGGCAGCAAGTGGTGGAATGAAGGGGTGAAAATGAAGGTGGAAGAGAAAAAGAGGGTGTTTGAGTAATGGCTGCAGTGTTACAGCAGGGAGAAGTATGAAAGATATAGGGAGAAAAACGTGGAAACCAAGCACAAGGTAGAGAAAGAGAAGAGGTTGGCAAATGTTAGGTTGGGACAGGATTTTAGTAGTTTATATAAAGAGAATAAAAAAAAGTCTTGGACAAAAGTGAAGAGAGTAAGGAAGGGTGGATCGAGGATGGAAGAGACAGTGAAAGATGTAAATGGACATATGTTAAGAGGGAACGATGCAAGGAAAAGATAGCCAGAATATTTTGAATGCTTGCTGATTATTGAGGAAGATAGAGAGGCAGCTATAGTGGCAGTAGGGGGTGTTCAAGTGCCAGTAATGGGAGATGAAAATGAGAGAGAGATTACAAGAGAGGAGGTGAAAAGGGCATTGTATGAAGCCAAAGCAGGTAAGCACTTGGCTTGGATGGTGCGAGAGTGGAGATGTTTAAAGAAGGGAGTGTGACTGCACTGGAATGGTTAGTGAGAGTGTTTAATATATGCTTTATGTTATCATTAGTGCCAGTGGAATGGGTGATTGCTTGCATAGTGCCCATATACAAAGGTACGGGAGATGTGTATGAATGCAGTAATTTTAGGGGTATAAGTGTATGGGCATGGTAGGATATTGATTTATAGGATTAGGGATAAGACAGAAAATGTGATAGTGGAAGTACAGAGTGGTTTTAGGAGCGGTAGAGGTTGTATAGATCGGATTTTTATATTTAGTCAGTTATGTGAGAATTATTTAGCAATAGGTAAGGATGTGTATTTTGCATTTTTGGATCTTGAGAAAGCGAATGATAGAGTTGATAGATAGGCAATGTGGAGTGTTTTGAGGTTATATGGAATTGATGGTAAACTGTTGCATGCAGTGAAAAGTTTGTATGAGGGCAGTAGAGCTAGTGTTATGGTAGGGAATGAAGTGAGTGAATGGTGTCCAGTGAGTGTGGGACTGAGACAGGGATGTGTGATGTCACCACGGCTGTTCAATTTGTATATTGATGGAGTCGCAAGAGAGGTGAATGAGCGAGTGCATGGTCGAGGTTTGAGAATGGTAGATGGGGCTGATAACGAGTGGGAGCTGAATCAGTTGCTGTTTGCAGATGATACTGTGGTGGTGGTAGATTCAGAGGAGAAGCTGTGTTAGTTAGTGTCAGAATTTGGAATGGTGTGTGAGAGAAGGAAGTTGCGAGTGAATGTGGGAAAGAGTAAGGTTATGATGTGTAGAAGAAATGAGGATGGTGCTAGATTGAATGTTATGTTGAATGGAGAAACACTTGAGGAAGTTGATCAGTTTAAGTATTTAGGCTCGGTTATAGCTGCAAATGGTGGAGTGGAAGCTGATGTGTGTCACATAGTGAATGAAGGATGTAAAGCGTTGGGTACCTTGAAAGAGTTGTGAAGAATAGAGGGTTGGAAATGAATGTTAAGAAAGTTTTGTATGAGAAAGTGGTTGTCCCAGCTGTGATGTATGGATCAGAGTTATGGGGTATGAAAGTAAGTGAGAGACGGAAACTAAATGTGTTTGAAATGAAATGCCTAAGGAGTATGGTTGGTGTATCTCGGTTGGATAGGGTTAGGAATGAAGTGGTGAGACCAAAAAACGGGTGTTAGGAGAGAAATTGCAGCCAGAGTAGATATGAATTGTTCTAAGATGGTTTGGCCATGTGGGAAGGATGGATGATGAAAGACTGCTGAAAAAGGAGATGAATGCGAGAGTTGATTGGAGAAATGCTAGAAGGAGGCCTAGGTTTGGGTGGATGAATGGAGTAAGGAGAGGTTTGAATCATAGGAGGATGTATGTGAGGGTAGCAAGTGAGCATGCTAGGAATAGGAATGAGTGGCGAGCGATTGACACAGCACTGATGGGCATTTGCTGTTACCATGGAGTTGTATCTTATAGAGGTAGCCTTGTGGTAGGGGCATTAGGGGAGTTGGCAGTTATGAAGTGAGACTGTTTGTTGAGGAGCCGGGAGGATGGGCTGTGGCATTCCAGCAGTGCCATCTGAACGGTCGCTAACTCCCTCATCATTGCCCATGGAGCAAAGTAATCCCCTTATTGTTTCTTTTATTTTTTTAATGTCGGCTACCCCTAATTGGGGGAGACAGCCAGGGTAGATTATTATTATTATTATTATTATTATTATTATTATTAGTAGTAGTAGTAGTAGTAGTAGTAGTAGTATTAGTAGTAGCAGTGTAAAATCTTGACGTTATAAATTTTTTACAACAAGAATGTTGAATTTAAAAAATGGCTACAATACTCATGAATATTGCAAGATTTCTTACAAATACGGCTGATTATATAATAGACAATAAGAAAAACATACAAATGAAACCATAACTAGAATCCGGATTAGAAATATACGAGCAAGAAAATAAAGAATAATAATAACAGATACCTTTGAAATTATTCCAGAATATTCCAACATTATGCTACTGGTTTTTAGACCCCTCACTAAAGACACATTGAATTTTCGTATACGATGTTCAATTCCTAGTTATCAGCATTATTAATTCATTTTTTTTTAAATGTGTTTAATAATTATGTTTGACCCCCCTTTTCATTAGAAGACTGAGTCAATTAACTTTTAGCAACTTCAAGATCAGGGGGTTAAGGGTTTAAAGCAAGCATGTCAAACAGGTGGTACCCCGAGGCCCTCATTGACAACATATGTGTTGTCACGAGGGCCACACATAATAATTATCTGCCCATTGCAACTCATTAAAGTCATTTAATAAGAAAAAATTGCAGATTATTTTTGTTTCTTAATTTTAGAAATTTTCAATGTGCATACTAATGTTTTAACAACATTTATGAATACAAAGTAAGAAGTAGTTTGGCAAAAAAAAAACTTTTAAATGGCAACATATATTTGTAGTTTGCAGCAGTATCAAATACATTGTACAAAAATTACAATATTTCAAAACTAAAAATTTAATTGCTTCTATTTAAAAAATTTTAATATTTTGTTCTGAGGTTTGATACCTCTTTTTACTGACTTAAATACAGCAAAATTATGAAATAATTTTTAAATAGTATCTTTATAGGTATCATCACTTGCTTATGCCATTCACAGCAGTTTATAAATAGGCTTAATCCAAATCTACCAATTCTGTATCTAATGATAGTTGCTGCTGAAAACTTCTAAATTAAGCACAATACTTATACAATAACTACCTGCCTACCTACTTTTTCTAAGTATATTATATATTTACCTACCTATTCTATCTTCTAAATATTGCTTATACATAAAAACTACTTCTCTAATTATTTTTCTACTTACTTTAAGCTAATGAGTGACATAGGCAATGGTAATTATTCAACCTCTTTAGAATCTTGAATCCGAACTACCTAAGAGTAAGTCTCATCCTCAGTCAATGAAAGCATACGTGATACTGTGCCGAGTGTGTCAAATGACATTTGTCTTTTCGCTCTCCGAGTGATAAATTGGACAAGTGTGCCCGCACTGTAGAAACCATTTGCGGGACACCTAGTGTGCTTGTAAAGGGCCACATGTGGCCCACGGGCCGTGTTTGACATTTTTGCCTTAAAGTTTCTAATGAATGGCAGAGGCAAGGAATAGTGATAGCACTAGAGCTCGACTACATGTTTGCCATATAGCTAGAGTCCAAGTCCCTTCTCCGATTACGTTGAATCAATAATTCATGTAACGGCTGAGTATTCAGATACACCTATGGAAAATCTAATCGATAATGGCATAACATAATTTAAGCTAAGAACCTGGAGCTAGTACATTATCAACTCCTGTCGCTAACTCTCTCTCTCTCTCTCTCTCTCTCTCTCTCTCTCTCTCTCTCTCTCTCTCTCTCTCTCTCTCTCTCTCTCTCTCTCTCTCTCTCTCTCTCTCTCTCTTGAATATGATTGACAATGGAAATTCTATAGGAAATTTACCCTTCTTCGTGTAGATTTAGGCCATCACTGAGTAAGAGTATATTTAAGGCTGAGTACGGCGTAAATCTTATACACCAGCGTTTCTTAACCTTGGGTACTAGCACCCCCAGGGGTTATGAAATAAATTTTAAAGAGTGCTGGGAAAAGTATGTACGTGGTAGTAAAATGTGTGTGCCTATCACGAGGTGATTAGTGCTGAAGGGAAACTCTTTTGACAAATATATTATTTATATATTTTAATTTCATAAACTTTAACATGATTTTCAACTGTAAATGCATTTCAAAATGATGATGAAAAGCACTAAATTTGTACAAACACTTCACAGTTCAGTAGGAAGTCTGCGTCACAAAGCTCTGTGGTACTCGCTCAATACATGTGCTGATGTTTGATGTGAGATGATGAGATCGCGCTGCCCCAATAGTAGTTGCGTAGTAGCCGTACAATAGTGTCCCTGTATGTATGAGTTATGCAT
>JAXCGZ010017890.1:17500-35157 GCA_037179515.1 Halocaridina rubra | reverse complement strand
TATATATATATATATATATATATATATATATATATATATATATATATATATATATATATATATATATATATATATATATATATATATATATATATATATATATATATAAATGGGTTGGGGTATTTGAGTTATTAGGATGAGCATATCTTTCAAAGTCTGCATTTTTGAAAATGCAAATAAATATCATCTGATATAGTTAGTTGGTAATCTGATATGAAGTTTAGAGGGTAAATATAATTTACTAACTAAAGGTTTCCATGAAAGGAATAGAAGAAATGACTGAAATGATAACTTCATGAAATGCTGACCAAGGAATTATCAAAGTATAATGGTAGTCTCCGTGGCAAAATGGTAGCGTCCGCGACTCCAAGGAGGCAGGTCGAGGGTTCGAGCCCCGTCACGGACTGAGGTTAGTAAGGGCATACACTCAGGGTAACGATTAAATCTGCCAGTACAAGTCCTTCGTAAGAAGGCAACCGTCCTAGACCTTAGTTGAAAAGGGAGTTCGTGACGTAAAACCGAAACAAAGAATTGAATATTTTATTAATATATCAAATTCAACAAACTATTATAATAATAATAATGATAATAATAATAATAATAATAATAATAATAATAATAATAAAAGATTTGGGACAGTAGGATTTAAGATATTCACATTCTAAGGTCTCATATTTCACATTGTTTTGCCAAGAAACTAGGAAGCCAATTTGGGGATGCTTTGTTCGTAACACCGTTAAGTTACAAACAACAACTACACCAACACAGGACGTAAACAAGCGAATTTTAAACTGAATTCATGGCTAACCTGGGAACTGTTGTAATAGGTATTATAAGTATTTTTGATTCTATGTATCTATGCAATGAAATATAAATTATATCCGCTTAATTGTATTTCGACAAGCACAAATTGGGTTACTCAAGACCAGCCTGAGGCATACAACTTTGAGTTCATAAAGTATGGCATCTTAATATCAGTGCCAAACGGGAATGCTTGTGTTTCTGTACAGGTTTAATTGATTTTCACACGAAAAAATATGGGTTTTAATTGACAAGGGCATTTTTTTAATCTATAATTGACTAAAGGTTTGTAGGTTATCAAACCCTAAACTGAAGCTCAGATGCTTCGTGTCCCGCACATACCGGAAGCAGAAGAAGAATTCTCAAGTGCAACTTTCCTTAATGGGTCTATATACTGTTAAGAACAACGTCTCTACTCATTTGTTTTTCTTTTTACTTATACTCATTTCATTCGCTATCATTTAAAACTGAAGGTTTGTTTTGTTACTGGTGACCAATGTGGCATGATTGGCTAGATTGATTATTTATATTGTTTGATCAGTATGTTTTTCTGAAAATAAAAAATTTCTTTGCCACAGACACTGCAGTTTAATTGATGGAAGATCTCACACTTCTGGCTAGTACAGTGGTAACGTGCTGGCCTCGCATTCGCGAGGTCGACAGATCGGTTCCCGCTCAGGACCGAGAGTTTAAGCTGTTTACTGGGAAGGTTACTTGCTGTGGATGGGCACCACAGTGGGGGGGTTGGGGCTTGCCTCGGCTGACGTTCTGAGGAGCATCTCAGATGGATATCGGAACTGAAACACCGGCAAACTTTAACTTTAACAAATTAAACATAACCTAATCAAAATGAAGCGAAAGCTTAATATGAGCACAATTCATCCTGTTATAGCAAATGAACCGTATCATAACCTTGTAAATTATATTAACAATCTTCAACAAACAAACGTTTAAGTATGAATATCATTATGTCATGGAAACCTAAATACAGTATGGTACTCTAGACTGTACTTACACTGTAAACCCTAAATATTGAAAATACTGTACAGTACTGTATAGCAGCACAATCAGTACAGTATTGTAAATAAGAATAATAATAATAATACAGTAAAAATTCAATACAATACTCCACTAATTACAAAAACAATATACAGTATACCCTGTGCAGCTTCTTACTGCTAATAGAACTTTTGTCTTCAAAATTCACTGTGATGGGTGAAGTGGGTCTAGAGCCTAATACTGGGCGTGTGAAGTGAGGGTGGATGAAGTGTTATGAAGTGGAGCAATACGGTAGAGAAAACGATTTTAATTATTCTCCTAATCTATAACTGCTGTTTTACTTTTTAAATTATTATATATAGCCTTTACAGATAACAAAATGCACGCTTATATTGTTTTCTCGTTTTTACTGTAAGCTTAATCTGGGTTATTTTTAGTCAAGTCAGAAATTTTTCTTTGTTTATTAGAAGCAACTTTATCACTGGTTTGGAGGTGCTTTTGGAATTTTGCAAGAGTGCACATAATGAAGTAGTAATCAGTAAGACAGAGCTTGATGAAACTCACTGGAAGATTTGAGGAAAGAAGATTTAGTGCAAGAAACAAAGACTGAGATTCTTCAGTATTCAAACCAAATTTATCTACAGGAAACTTATTCCTAAATGTCAGAAAAGCATTATTAGTGCAATAGTAAGCCTAATTGCATCATCTTCATAAATGTATTATGTAGATTTTTTTTACAGCCTTTAAATACATTTAGATACTGTAGCTATTATATTTTTAGATAAGTGCTACGGATCATACGACTGGCAGCGCAATCGATTTCTTTCATATGAGTCTTCACTTTATGCTCACTTACATCAGCTACGTGCATTAGGCAATTTGGATTATTTTTTATATCATCTAAGATGGTAGATGATAGACAAAATGACTTTAAGCAGCGTGTGACTGACTATATACTCTGTCCCGTAGTTACTATGTATATACACCGAAAAAGCTGCAACTTTAAAAATCAGCAAGGACAAACATAACTTAATGCAATTTATAATGTATATGTGTGCTGACCCATAGACACAGTACAGGGTATCCTGTAATGTATATACCTTATTCATATATATATACTCTTTACTGTACTATGCATGTGCAGTACAGAGTATACCTGGTATTACTTAAAAGAAATGATAAATTGTAATGGCAATTGCTGTGTACTGTATTATGAAACTGAAATCAAACACGCTCAAATAATCCCAGGATAGAAATTTGTTTCAGTACGTAACCCAACCCTTACTGTTGAGAGGTTTCAATATTCAGTGTTGTGCTTATTCAAGCAAAAGTACATTTTTCAAAACTTAATTACATTGTATTTTCTTATTCTTACATAACACTGAAAAATAAAAAATAAAAATTTTCCTATTAAAACATAACACTATTGAAGTTTATTAAAATTTCATGTTACCGGTATTTTATTTAGCTGAAAAGAGGATATGAAATTTAGCTTTACTTAACAGATTTATTTTAATAAACCCTTTGCAGGTAATTTGTCGATTTCATATGTAACAACTCCAGTTGAAATGATTTGAAAGCGATTTCAAGCAACATTTATATCATTATATAACAGAAAATTTAGTAAACCATCTCATTTTGCATGCTAAATATTTTACATGCAATAAACATTATTTTTATAGAATATTTATATAAACTATATTAATGAGTAATCCCTTAATTATAATGACATTATTACATGAAGTTACCATTAAATACTGAGCATGTTACTTGATGATTCTAAAATGATACTGACAAGTGTTTTATGCAATACCATCAACATAAATTTACTTAATTTTAGCTTAAATTAACTTAGCTTAAACGCATGACTTTTCTTCCAGGTGGTGGATCAGGCTTCATAGGAACAGCTCTGAGTAAAAGTCTGCAAAAGAGGGGTTATGAGGTTTTAATAGTGTCAAGGAAGCCAGGATTATGGAGAACCACTTGGGTAAGAAATTATTTGGATAGATTAATATTTTTTTTAGCCTAGGCAATATCAGCATGACATTATTAGTGTATTTGCTCACTGAACATACACACAAGAAGCACAAGGAATGTTTTTTTTTTTTTCTGAAACTATTCAAAGGAAGTTATTATTGCTGCTTCCTCAGATTTTTACCTCCAGTTGTGGCCACCCCTCTGGTTCAGCAGCATGTGATGTCTGGTTTAAAACACAAATAAAATTTTTTATAAGAATAAAAGTTTGATATATAGAGGAAATTCTATCATAACAAATTATATTGTTATAATGTAATCAACAAGTACTTGAATGAAGAATTTGGTGTTTAAACATCCAGCATGTTCAGTATGGAATATGTAGATGTAGCCTTTAAGAGTAATATTTTAGGTGTGAGAGTTTAAGTGTTGTAAAAAATGATGTGGATCTTTTGAAGAAATACTAGTATGAGCTGCATCAAATCTTCGTGTGAAGTTTGCATTATAAAGGTAACTATGATTTCTTAAACCAGATATCATGCTCTGGATCTGCTGGGTAAGAACAGTGTCGCTGTGGCTTTATAGTATGATTTAATGTTTCCAAAGGTGTTATCTTGATAGAATTTTCTGTAATCCTCAGTTTATGCATATTTAAAGTAATATATACAGGGTGTCCTCGACCTATGGCAGAGTTGCATTTGTAACTATGCGTTGTAACCTGATTTTACAAAGAAGTCAGAACACACCTAATAATCACAGTGGACTTCATAGGAGCAAAACCCTTCACATATTCAAGGATGCAATCTTTTTCTTTGATAAATATCACCATGGTCGAACAGCTTAGGCGTAGTAACCAGCCAATGCTGGTCGCAGTTTCTCCCTTTTCCGAGCATTTCACTTTCTCTATTTTCACTTCCAAGGGTTTCTTAATAATTTATGGGAGATTCATTGTAAGCACAAAATGTCGTAGGCCGAGAACCTCGTAAATCAAGGACACCATATATTGCTTAGAAAATATACAAACACAAAGTGTCATGGAATCTTACAGAACAAGTGATAAGAGGTCTACTAAAAAAGTGAAAGAATTAGTAAAAAAAAAAAAAGAAGAATTTACAGAAGCAGGTATTTCTATCATAAAGATTACTTATATATCTTAGCAATTAATGTTATCTAATTTTGAAAGTTATTTATTAGTGCCTAGGAAGTTATCTCTTAATAGTAGAAACAGAATAAAAACACCTGCACAAGATAAGTTAATATATAAACCTGGTTGGTTGTTTTAGATTGTTACAATATTTAAAACAAATTATCTATAATGTTTGTTTATTTTATTTCTTAAATTCTAATTGAATTACAAAATGGCTGTCTCATTCTTCCAGAGTGATATAAATGCAAAAGGGTTACCAGACTCGACTACAGCAGTGGTTAACCTCGCTGGACAAAATGTTTTGGATCCATTTCGAAGGTGGACTGAGGGCTTTAAGCAAAATGTCTGGGCATCACGTGTTAATACAACAAGGTTAGAAGTGTTTCTTTGTTTTTGTTGTTCTAGGGTTAACAAAGTTAGTGAACTAGAGATGAAGAGATGAAAGTTTATGAAAAATAAATGAGATATTTGCAGTAATAGATCATGCAGAAGAGAAAGAGTATAGAGGAAGGGGAGAAATAATAAGTAATGAATGCAAATTATAGAGTAAGAGAAGGGACCATGATGGGACATTGGAAGGTGAGATCTTTCTCAAAGTAGTCAGAAATTAGCTTTTATGAGGAAATACTTGCTCCCGCAACATTGCTGAGCAATGAGTCTTGAATTCTGATTTTATCTTTTAGGGGAGGGTCAATATTAGTCCCTAGTTGGGGGTGGACGCAAACTGATTGAAACTGGAGAATAAGGCTGAATGCCCTTTGTATAGACCTGCCATGGGCTTGAGCGCAGGTCCGTCTCCTCCCAAGTTGAGCTTTGTACAGTTACGCTACAACTGTCCCTGAGTGTGGAACCCGGTATACTGGCAGCGAGAAAAAATTAATGTGAACTCAGGATGTTGGTGAGAAATATTGTTGAGGCGAGATGGTTCCTCAGTATAAAATATGGGAAATACTGTATGTGGAATCAGAATATGAAGAGAGTGGAACAGCAATTGATTAGCTGGGGTAGATGCTTCGAAAAAGGATGGATAGTAAAAATAAATGTCGAACAAGATATATAAATGGGATAACCAAGCAATGGAACTGGAAGAAAAAATAGGAAATGCCATGATATCTTAATTGATGAGCAGCATGTAAGGAATGCAAAATAATAAATAACATCCTTCTTAATGTTAGTGAAGCTAATGTGATGGGTCATGATAAATGGGAAGATTTGAGGCCTGAGCAGCTTATTTAAAACTTGCCTTAAACAGTCTTAATACATGTTTGCAAGTTGCATAAGTGCATTATGTAGGTAAACATGATTTTCTTTTTGTAGAGGGCATTTAATTACTTTCATCTCGGTTTGTACAATATTAAGAAGTTTTCAATTCCCACAGGTACTTAGCACAGGCTATTGAAATGTCTAAAGTGAAGCCTAAAGTATTCGTCACAGCATCAGGAGTTGGTAAGTTATAGATGGGAAAGTCAAAGAGCATTGCCATAATTAGAATATCTAAAAATGATTGTACGATTCATAAGGTATTGCTAAAAGCCTAGAAATTGAACAAAATGGAATTTTGATTCAGTTGTTGATATCCTTATATAAAACAGATTATCTTACTCAAAGATGTATAATGATAATTGCTATCAATGTTTATATAATTGTATAGTAGTTTGGAATTCTTATAGTGATAGATAAGACAATTCCTTTCTATATATATTTGTTTCAGAAAAGATTAGGTAGCTTTGTGGTTTTATAAGGTACAGAAATTGCCTATTACCTAATGGAAACATATCTTGGATTATTAATGATTAGCAAATAATTTACTAAGGTCATTGTTATTTTAGGTTATTATCCCCCAAACACAAGTGAAGTTTTTGATGAAGATGGACCTGGGGGAGATTTTGATTTCCTCTCAAGACTCTGTACAGAATGGGAATCTGCGGCTGACCTCTCTCCTTCCGCAAATGTTAGAACAGTTAAAATTCGTACTGGTAAGTGAGTAGTAAATGAAAATTAATAAAGTGAATCATTGTATGCAAACAACTGATACAAGGCAATCATTTATAGCCTCTAGTACATAGAGGTGGATATATGACAATCTTTTGATATTGCTAATATATTACAAAAACTTCCGCTGGAACATCTATATTTATTGAAATTAGAAGCTACTATATTACAGAAAATTTAGATATTACATTTCTTTACATTCTAAATTAAATACTACTCTGTTACTGACTTAGGATTTTGCATTTTTTCCTGCAATATTTTAGGCTACTTTGTATTGAAACTATATATTGCTTTAATTTCCTTTAATATTTGAAGGGTACTGTGTTAAATTATTTGAGTTCTTGAAGGGATGTCTTTCTAAGATATAACTGCAAATATTAGGTATAATTTATAGGGTTATTAGTTGAGTTCTTTCTCAATCTGCAAGTTCTGATCTACAAGATAATCGTGATGCTCTCTCTAGAGTTGACTGGAATAGTAATTTTTTACACACAAGCCATATATAGAATTGAAATATAGGTCAGAAAGCCATGCATTATGTTACTTAGTTTACTAATTGGGCAGAATATATTGTAGCAAATAAAATACTGTACAGTATAATTTTCATTATATGTAATGCTGACAAGAACTTAAGTTTTCAAAGTACTAATGGAATGAGTGCAATTTTTAGAAGAAATTTGATGTTCCAGGAGTCGTTTTAGGTCGACAGGGAGGCATGGTGCAACAGCTCTTCCTGCCCTTTTTCATGGGAGTAGGTGGCCCTGTTGGTAGTGGCACTCAACCAATGCCCTGGATTCATATACAAGACATCGTTGGTCTATTTATCCATGCCATTGAAAAGGAAGATCTGACAGGGGTTGTGAATGGTGTTGCACCAGATGTTATCACAAATAAGGATTTTGCATCTGCTTTTGGAAAAGCACTCTGGAGACCGTCCTTCTTACCACTACCCACTTTCGCAGTTAATTTAATGTTCAGTGAAGAGCGCGGGAAGATAATGACGGAAGGAGCGAAAGTAGTGTCGAAGAAAGCTTTTGAAAGTGGTTACGTGTTCAAATATCCTGACATAAATTCAGCTGCTCAAGAGTTCTCTAGATTAATTTATGCAGATGAGGCATATTAATAATTATTTATATGTCTTAGTTAACTGTCGTAAAAATAGGAAATCACTGTGCAAATTATTTTAAGAAGACCTAAGTGAAAGAATGATGTGTAGATCTTTGATAATAACTAATATAAGTCAGTCACAGTGAATATTTCAATACTCCACATGAACTAAAGGAGTTTTTATGGGGGAAGTGGAATCAATATATATATTGATTATTCACCTACAAAATTGTACATCATACTGCCTTTGCATTCCTCCTTTCTGACATTATCTTTGCTAAAACAGTTTAAAAAATGGATACTGATATTGCTTTATTATCATTTCTAAATTTGATATTAACGAAAAAAAAATATGCAAAAAAACTATCCAGAAAGTTCTTGATGTTTTAAGTCAGCCTCATATAAGTAAACTTAAATATTCTTCTTATTATATAAATGAGAATAGTCAGCGAGCATGTTGAGGATTAGACACATCAGTTAAGTTTATATTGGTTTGAGAATTGTGTATTATGACCTATTCATATATAATTTATCTACTCCTGGTACTGTGATGAATACGTAAGGCTTCACTCGAGGAATTATACGCAAAATCCTTACTCCCCTCACATGACACTACCACAGAAATTCAGTCAGTGAAAGTATATGCATTACAGTTACAAATACATGCATCCACCACAGTACCTAGTAACTACACTGCAATGACAAGAACACCTAGCACACGATATTTTATACTGTTATCTCTTACCCCTTGCCCACCCCAAACCAGCCTTCGCAATCATATTGTCACTCAGTAACAACCTAGTTGCATGCACAACCTCCTAACATCCATCCTTCCAAAGCCTCCCTCATGCATTAAGAGAGTTCACCTGGCCAGATGGCAATATGGGTACCAACTAGCCCTTTTGAGCCAGCAAAAGTGGCTGGACAACTCCGTCGCAGATGCCTCTCCAGGATGTAACGCATCACCTCATACAGTCAAATGCATTATGGAAGACTGCAGCTCACACAACCATTTATGCCAACAACACAATATATACTCCCCGAGAGCCATGCGGAAATGCCCGGTATCGGCTGCAGCCTTCCGTAAGGAATTGACCCTGCTTGGCCAGGCAGCTGAGCGAAAGCCAACAACAACTCTATTTTTACATATTAGTGAAAAGTAACTAAGAATTATCCTTTATCAGATATAAAGCTACATAACTAACAAAATTTATCATCTGTGCCAAACAATATAAGTTCTGCCAAACTCACAATCTCGCACAAGTGACACAATTCATTTACTTATGCTAGATATGGGTGTACTAATGCCATGCAATATATTTTTCATGGTCTTGTGCTTCAAAGAATAAGTCTAGGGTTTTACATCAAATCAAAGAGTAAATGTATTAATTTGAGTAAAATAAGAATTTTAAATATGTACTGATATCACTGGTAAGAAATAAAGTACAGTATACAGAATTTCTATAACTTGATATGAACTACGCCCAGAAGCGTGTAACAGTAATTTCACTTTGTTAAAGGCAATAGTTTAATTTTTTCCTTTTAGGAGTGCGCTGGATAATCCCTTATGGTACACAAAATTAAGTTGTACTATTCTGCCCTCACTGACAAAGCCACTAGTAGGAGTTTATTTATGTCATGTATTTGAAAAATACTTTAGTGTCACCACCTGAGGATCTCTTCATAGAAGTACAGAATATTTAGTGCCATTTTTGACCAGCTACTACTGAGAAATTAGTGAAAAAAAGCGATACTGAACCCCAATTAGGGTTAATAGACCTCAAACTAAGAGGTCACACTGATATATTTTTTTTTAATTTTTTTTATTAATCAAATAACTGTACATGGGTAAATTTGCACATGGGAACTCCCAGTGATATTGCAGTTGTTAAACATTACAATGTATATTTGGTCATGTATAAATCAAATAGTAATAGAATTTGCAATTCATTTTAAATATCATAGCAAGTAATTAAGAAAATATCGTGTAACAATTGATTGATGGCAGAAGAGCACTCTGCGATTATTAGTTAAGAGTAATATGGTTTACATGTATTGTTGGCAGAAGAGCACTCTGTGAGTATTGATTAAGAGTAATATTTGTAATAATAATTTTCAATAGTCCTTGTTGAGTGCTATCATTTAAGTTAAATCTCCACTTTACCACAGAACCACTACAGACAATTCGAAGCAGATATAGTATAACAATTTTCAGATAAAAGTAATAAGTAGGTACATATACATATACATGCATGCACATGTATCTATATATACACATGCATATACAATACTCATATATAAATAACTAATTAGATGAGCAATAGAAATGCCACAGGGGCTTCATAATCATACATATCTAGGAGAGAGAGAGAAAGAGAGAGCAAAATGATTGCTGAGTGCTAGTTTTGACTCTTAGTGATTCAGGCATTTTCAGGACTGAGACATATGTGATAAAAACAAGAAGGCATTATTCTAAACTGGGACATATGTAAATACTAAAAAAAAAGGCTTTGAAAGCTAAGAGAATGATGTATGGACAGCCCCAGAAGAGTTAATATTTACCAAAAATTTTCTGTTCCCATAATGAAAAAATTGATAAAAGAGCAATTGGTCAGTTCTATGCCCTGATCTGCAGCATGCTAGAGGCTAGATCTGAAGCTAAATCATATTTATCCAAATTATAAATACTTCTCTTCTCCCTTCTGAATAATTTCCCAAGTTATGTACATATGTAATACAGTATATATTATTAACTTTGAAATAGTTTACAGAAGATACAAGGCAATTCAAGAGGGTGAAGAGTTGGAAAAGGAGTTCTTGATAACATTATCTGTAAAATGTGACTGCAAAATATTATTAAATAACATTTGCAAGGTTGTAATAGAATAATAATATCGCTTTGAAAGAATAAAAAGTGTATTTTTGTGTCTCCAAGCAATCCCTGAGTATCTTAAGTGGCTGACACTGACTTAATTGCATATAATTTACTGTAGATGCTACTACAGTACACATATATTATTTGATAATAAAATACTCTTACAAAAATTAATTATAGTACTGTACAAATTACTGTAGGAAGGTGGGAGAGCTGCATCGTAGTTAAATTAAAAAGTTGTGAATATTCAAATTAATATACAGTTCAGATAAGCTGTGAAAAGAGTTCTATTTCCTCCATTAACTTTCTACCAAAACGAAAATAACTATTTCTGTTGTATTTGTAAAACTCAATAAAAAAAAAAGAGAAAGAATCTGGAAAACTTTCCATATTGCCTATTTTCTCTTTTTAATTATGGATGATCAAAAGATATATTATCTCTGATAATACTATATTAGCATAAAGCACATGCTGAATATGTTAATTCACCGTTCTAATGTTGTATATGAGTTAATTAAATATATGACGGTGTTTCAGTCTATTTGGTTATTTTGCTTGTTAGCTTCCAACATGTAAAAGAGCACATGGATAATACTGTGAGCATCTCGCATCCAATTGTTGCAGACTGCCAGTATACATTAAACTTAATTATTGAATTATGTACTATAAATATTATATGAATTATAAAATTTGTATTTAGATCTCCATGCTATCCATTATTACAAGATTTTTAAAGGAATATCAACTTTAATCTATTTGTAATAATATTGTGTGAGTGTACTCTGAATATTAAAACATATATTCACAGAAGTAAGCAGAAAATTTGATGTTACTGAAAATAGATACTGATTTGAAATTATAGTTACTAAGCTTTGGAAAGTAACGAGGAATATTTCTGTATTGTAATGTATGTAATATAAAATTAATTGACTGATATAGACAAGGTTTAGAACTATTTTTAAAGTTTTGCTCTAATTGTATATATGGACATTTTATATTTTAGTGATAATAGTAATAAGATCTGCTACTGGTGAGAATAAAAGAACATGAATCCAAAAGAAATTTGAAGTTCCTGTGTGTCTTCCCTTGTCTGTATACTTACAATACTTGTTTACGTTGCCTGAATCCCTAAGAATCACCATGAATTTATCCAGCATTAGTTAGTCGTCTTACATATCTCCAGCATGTATTTGTGAATGCTGAACTCTTTGTCATTTGAGAGATCTTTGTAATGGCTTTACTGCATTGCACTTTATTTGGTAACATATAAGGCTTGCAGGACCATCCTGCTGTTGTGTCCCTAATTGTGTTTACAGTAATGCTCCACTAAGCTCAAAGCAATCACAGAATGTCCTGTTTTATTTTAAGAATAAGCATTAGACTAATACATTTGTTCTATACATCCAGTTCTCTCAAAAGCTTCTATGACTGCTAAACCTAAGGGGAAGATAACTATTTCTAATTCCAAATACCTAGAACTTGCCGAGTGTGTACTATAAGGTGTTCACAGCATTGTCACTACAGTAGTGTTTCTATGGATAACTGTAGCTTCTAATAAATTTGTTACTTGGGTATTGTCAAATTTAAAGTTGTAAGTGATTGGGTTACTAACTGAATTTAGTATCATCCTTGGGAGCTACAACACACGGTAATTTTTTTTAATATCAGCTAAAGTAGCTTTTGAAAACTAGGCCCCAGCAATAATACAACTGTCTACAATTCTTATAGTATATTAAAAGTTTATTCCATTCGGCAAGCTGTGCAAGCCTCAAACTTTTATTTTGTGCAAATACAGATGGTGGGCATACTCCATAGTATATGGCTTTGATGTCTGAGCAGACAGGGACTTTCCCTTAGGGTTTTATTTTATGGAAATTGTTTTCAAGGTTTATCTGAACTCAATAACCAGTGCAAGAAAATGAGGCTCGGGATTGAATGAAACTGACAAATGGTATCTAAGATGCAGAATTTATTTATAAATACTCATATAATGAGAGAGGCTGCAGTTATCTCATTACATTCTGAAGCAGATGAGAGTAAAAGCGAATTTTTGTCATGCTAAGGATATAATTTGAGCATTGCCTTGAAATCTGCAAGGATCCTATGGTAGGACAAGTTTACTTATTAATATTTTTCCATGGCTAAGACACAAGTTGCCCTCCTTTATCCCAATTATTTCATACTCATTAAGTTAATCGAGGATATCCACATTCTTTGAAAACTGTACTGACTTGTATCACCTCATACACTCAACACTTAGTTTTCACCTTCCTAGATATTCAGAGCCCACCTGGGTAAAGCATCATGTATCCTGTTCCTGGTTCCTTGCCTGACTCTCAATACTCTGTCTTTCCAATTATTCAAGCCAGCTAAGCAGTTTCAGTTCCTCTCTTAAATATTATACTTCACAACTGATAAAATTCTGTTCACAATGTAGGAAGCCATGATAAATAGATACAATGGTGTATATGCAGTATTATGAAGAATTTCAGTATATTATTAAAGGGAATGTACATTACAAAAGGCGTCAACTTTCCTATAAGGTATTGTGTTTTTTAATGCATTACAAACAGTGCATATCACAGGTTGAAGAGTTTCTCTTGATTAGTATTATGTCACTACAATAATATTTTCTGGGGCTACAACTAAATGTCCCTTTTCATCATTATGCACTATGGATAATCATTAGTTATTGTATATGTAAATATTGTTGATAAATTGCAAAGGAATGTAATGGACTATTTTTACTCACCATTTGATAATCTCATATATGCATATTTATACATTTATCTGTGAGTTTTTGACTTACTTAAGGAAAGAAGTACTAAGAATACAACCGCAAGAATTCTTGAAGACAGGAAAATATTGACTGAGAACTTAATTTAAATCGAAAGAGAATATTTTCAAGTGACTTGATTACCGGAACAATACAACAGCCTGATCTAATCATATAATAACCAAGTGCAAAAGCATAATTTACATATTTCTGAGGAGATATTTTAGTACGATGGATGATTTTTACCTTAAATAAATTAACTCATTATGAATAAGTATGACAATCTGCATGTACTGTACTAGTAATCAGTATAAAAATCCAACTCGAGCACATACCCTTAATGATGGCAGTTTAAATTATTAATGAAGATATTCCAAAAGATTAAAATTTTAGCTTTTTGCGCCAAAGCTCCTGTCAGGTTGATATTAATGGAAGTTTCAAATCGGAGAAAAGGCAACCCTACACCTGTAGTCAAGATTCCTTCTGAAAACGAAGATTTCAAGTTTAGCACTCTATGAAGACCGGTCTGTCATCTGTTACTGTAATTTCCTACACTGTGCTAATCTGTATACATCACAGAAATTTCATGAATATACTTAGGCTAAATCGCAAAAAATGTATCATGGCGTTGATATTTATTGTGATATGCTTTTATAAACGAATTTTTCAATTTTGTATGAAGAATGCTTTTGTTTACTAACAAAAAGTAAGAATTCAATAGGTGAGGTGCCTTAGACAAAGATTAAAAAGCTATTGGCTTTTCAAGATGGTAAAAATGGTGTTATATTTATATAAAGATATTTATGATAAGTCATTGATTCTGAAGGCGCAATAATAATGAATGTCGAAAACCATCGCTGTCCTAGCGATAGAAAGATCAAGATACAAGCAAGTGATCAAAAGGTTTAACAGATTTTGGCAAAATCTCTTCAGAGAGAGAGAGAGAGAGAGAGAGAGAGAGAGAGAGGAGGGCATGCCTGGAGAAGCCTTGTGTCTGATGATACATAAATGATATTCATTAGAAATACAGATTTTCCATGATAATATCCATACTTGATTTTTATCCGCAAAAGTGTTTAGTTCATTCTTAGTATTAAGACACCACCAGAACAGTTCCCAAAGGAACTTCAAGTACCCTTGTCTCTGGCAAGCATACATGCCGACATATACAGTATATGTATTGTATGAACACACACGCACCTACCTGCCTACCTACATTGTCTCTACATGCATACAGACAGACAGATAGAAAAGAAATTTTTGCATGAAAATGATCTTGCAGACAATGTAATTTGAGGCAGGACAACCTTACCTCAGTTCCAGTTCCAGGAAGTGTGACAGAAGTCTTTTGTAAACACAAATGTTATGGTTTTCTCCGTCAAAGGCAGTTGTGGGATAAAAAGGAATTACTTTCCTAATACAAGTGAAGTAAAGAGTCAAACACATTTGTATGATGTTTTATTACTAAGGCAAAAAAATTATATCTACCACATGTCAAGAAATAAAAAGAGGACATGCTAGTAAACTTGTCATTAAGGCTTATAAAAGATATAAAAGATTTTGAATAATCATATTCATACAACACTTACAAGATAATTAAGTAATACACAATAATTACAAATCAACACCGAATATTCTTTGATATTCTTTACACATCTCCAATTATCCCTTCACATCTAACAAGTTACAACACTCCCATCTGTTTCTCTTTGCATTTAGTTTCCTCATGCCAAGGCCCTATGAGGGCAATTTTCTATGCCCGTCCTGGTCTCACGCTGATAAAAAAAAAATAAAATAAGAAAAATTCTTAAGATAATTATTCATAAACCGATCTGTTAAGATTGTAAGTAAGGCTTTTTGGCTTTAAGAATTCCTCTTCGAACTTTAGTGAATATGGCATACGATGGGTTATCATATGACAAAAATAAGCCGACGGGGGGTGGTTGGGTGGCATGGTGTTAGGGGATTACCTCAACCGCGGGATTAAAAGGTAAGAACATGTCTCAAACTGTGGGGTAACAGAACACGCACTTGGTCAGTCAGAATTTTTCTTCATTCATCGGCTTCCCGGAACCGCGGGTGCTTCGAGGCTAATGATCTCAATGTAAAAAAAATGATAATACTAAACCCAGGACAGCTCTCTCTCTTTTATTATAATTCCCAATAAGTAGTTACGGGAATATGGACTTCGGCGTACCGGAATTCATGCAGCTTTTACTTTAAATAATTTCTGTTTTGCTTTTCAATCGCGATATCTTTTAATTTTTTGTGATTCTACGAATGACAAAATGTCACGAGTTGTTGTGAACTTCCTGTCTGGGTTGGGTGGTACTTTGAGTACATTAATCTGCATTTTTATATATAATGCAGATATCTCTCGTGTGACTGGTTTCTGTTTATTATCTCTCTCTCTCTCTCTCTCTCTCTCTCTCTCTCTCTCTCTCTCTCTCTCCTCTCTCTCTCTCTCTCTCTCTCTCTCTTTATGATATTACATGAACATACAAGTTGTAGCTTTTACTTTAGTTTTATGTAACAGGAGAATATAAATTTATTTCTGTTACAATTCAATGGTTTAAACGCTCCTGAATTATATATAGTAACACGCAAAAGCTCTCTCTCTCTCTCTCTCTCTCTCTCTCTCTCTCTCTCTCTCTCTCTCTCTTCTCTCTCTCTCTCTCTCTCTCTCTCTCACACACACACAAAATCCGCACTTGAAAAAGCACATAGCTAAGCTTGAAAAAGTTCAAAGACATGCCACGAAACTGGTGCCAGAAATACGCAATCTCAGTTATGATGAGAGGCTGAGGGAATTAGACTTACCATCACTCGAAGCTAGAAGAGTGAGGGGGGATATGGTGACAGTCTTTAAATTCCTTCATGGTTATGATAGAGTGGATAGGGATCGATATTTTGATATGGCTGGCTCTAGAACTAGAGGTCATAGTTTGAAGCTTCGTAAGAAAACTTCTTTGCAGGATGTAAGGAAATACTTTTTTCAGTGTAAGAGTAGTTGATAATTGGAATTCGCTAAGCGAGGAGGTAGTTAATGCTATCTCAATCCATAGTGTTAAGGACAGGTATGATAAGTATCACTAAGTATAAAATGGAACCGATGAGGAGACGGGAAGATACGAGCTTTGGGCTCTTTCCCGTAAACACAATTAGGTAATCACAAAAAAAAACCTCGCACGGACATAAGTATGTAGTGACGCCAAACTGAGTCTAAAAAAGTATAACGAGCGTGGTTACAAAGGTGAGCAAAATTATTATTAGGTCATTCGTTATTTACTTATCACGTGACGTGCAAATAGACCAAAGAGGGATATTAGTCACTAATTTTTACATAGTTACACCGACGAATATGATAAATTTGTGGATATGGCTCCTACGATGGTTTCAGGTATATTCAGCTATCATTGTAAATGTTTGTGTAATTGCTTCTATGAGGAAATAGCATTCTCCGTAGTTACCCGTCTCCTAAATGACATTTTTCATTATGAATAAGAAACATGAATAAGGAACATTGTGCGCATAACGGTCCTCACCAAATTTCCAGAAATAAGTTAATAAAAAGAGTTATATCTAAGGTTTCCATTCTCCAAGTTACTCAAAAGTGGTCTACCTACATACACATATATACAACAGCTGGCTGGCTGGATAGATAGATAGATAGATAGACTGACGGATGGACGGATGTATGGATGGATGGTTATATAGATATAGATGGATGGACGGACGGACGAACGGAGAGAGAGAGAGAGAGAGAGAGAGAGAGAGGAGAGAGAGAGAGAGAGAGAGAGAGAGAGAGAGAGAGAGAGAGAGAGAGAGAGTTAATTTTCAATGGTATTTTACTTAAGGAAATATTTCTTGAGGAAATGTGTTCTGCTCATATTTTGTAGGTGGCAACGCTGCTTCTGTTGCTAAGTTTAATCTCCAGTAAATCACCTTTCTATAAATAACAATGATACCTATTGAGTTAAGGGTTA
>JAXCGZ010017889.1:0-35191 GCA_037179515.1 Halocaridina rubra | reverse complement strand
GTCCCCCCGCCCCGTCCACTTTTAGTCGCCTTTTACGACACGCAGGGAATACGGTGAGGCTATTCTTTGATATTATGCCCGCCCCACAGGACACTTGATCAATGCAGCATTCTTGGCACATACAACGAATATAGTTTACACAAAAGCTTGTCTTTGCTTACCGACAATATACAGATGGCGAAAGTGACACAGAAATCCTTCAAATTGGCTAATAAATATCCTCCCCAGCCGTGACTAACGGCTTAATCCTCGGTAAACAAGACTTAACTGATGAAAGAGGATTTAAGGAATGGAAGATAAATAGAGAACGTGTTTGAAATACATCACTGTGGATGTGAATTTGATGAAATTCTCGGGTGTGATTTGCAGTAAATAGATATATATCTGTACAAGAGACTGTTTCAATCTACAACTGATGCTGCCTTTAAAGATGTTCTGAACAGTCGTAAGAAATGAAAGCCTATAAGATCAATCATTAAGTAGAGCTAAGGAAAAAGTCTACAAAGACGTGTATCCTAGGAGATGGTTCATGAATGTTTGGAATCCTCTGGTTTGGGCATTTATTGCGAGCATCAAGAATACCCTAATTACTGAAGAACACAATAATGTGAAGTAAACAGTAACAGAGAGAGAGAGAGAGAGAGAGAGAGAGAGAGAGAGAGAGAGAGGAGAGAGAGAGAGAGAGAGAGAGAGAGAGAGAGAGAGAGAGAGAGTATGAAGGAATCAATTCTGAGGTGAGATATCATATACTGATGAAAATCCTTTATCACACAGCTGTTTACTCTGACACAGGGAACTATCAGTCTTCCTAAACCAGTTTATGAAGCACTTTTTCAGCTATTATCTCCCAATATTTCCTAATAGCACAGCATGATTTTGCATTATAAATACTTTTTTTAAGGCATAAATCGCTACATTATCTGACAATATAGAAAATATTGGAGTAGTATTATCACCACACAGACTAAAGATTAGAAGTTGTCACGTCACAAAGAAAGAGTATATGACATATGTATGACAAATATAAAGTAAGTAATTAAAATAACAATGACGAAAACTTTTCATATAAAAATGTGGATAGTATCAGTGTAGTAAATTATAAAGATATAGTAGTAGTAGTAGTAGTAGTAGTAGTAGTAGTAGTAGTAGTAGTAGTAGTAGTAGTAGTAGTAGTAGTAGTAGTAGTAGTAGTAGTAGTAGTAGTAGTGGTGGTGGTGGTGAAGAATCGAAAAGAAACAACACTGTTCATGATCAGGAAGTGGATGGAAGGTTCTTAATTTAGAGTAATGATCAGTTTACCTATTAAAGGGAACGAGAGAGAACGAAAGGACAAAGCAGGTCACTGACTCTTGTGCGCATATATGTGAGCGCAAGCACCTGTAAACTTATAAAAAAAAGTTTGTACAGGACATATATATATATATATATATATATATATATATATATATATATATATATATATATATATATATATATATATATATATATCAATAAATAGACAGACAGAAAGAGAGAGAGAGAGAGAGAGAGAGAGAGAGAGAGAGAGAGAGAGAGAATTTCATATCTACACATGTTGTAATGTATTTATCTGACAAGAATAGAAAGGGCTTAGGACAAGGATATTATTTATAAGTGAATAACCTATTTACTTCTCCATCTCCTCTTCCTTCTATTCCTTGTCCTTTTCCTCCATCTCATTCTATCACAAGCTGACACCTAAAATACACTACATAAAATATAAAATCTCTATATCCCAAGTCTATCTTCATTGCGGCTTAAAAGACCATAAAATTTGCAAATGAGATTTCTCGGACATGTGACGAGGAGGAAAGAGATGAAACCCTGCAGTGTTGACTGGGATGGTGGAAGGTAAAACAGCAAAGAGTAGACAAAGAGTGATATATATGGATGGTGTGACGAGAGTGGCGGGAGGAGATCTTAAGCCGGCAGAATTGTTGCAGTTAAAAGGTAGGGTCAGGTGGCATTCATGGGTGTCGAAGCCCAGGAGGATATGGTACGTCGATGACGATGATAGCATGAAATGCGTGGCTAAATTATAGCCTACTAATGTAGAGACGGGTAGACTAATTGACTAAGGAGGGTATGGGGGTGGGGGTAAAGCTGGGGGGGGGAAATAGCTGGAAAAAGGTATTATATTTTGGTGTGTGTGTGTGTGAGAGAGAGAGAGAGAGAGAGAGAGAGAGAGAGAGAGAGAGAGAGAGAGCACTGTGTGCGCAGAATTTAAACTAAGGAGTGTATGGAAATGAGGCTAAATTCTGGGGGTTATAAAGAAAGAGGTATCTGAGGAGATTTCCCCAGTAGATAGTCTTCGATGGAAAATTGGAATTTTTTCTCTCTCTCCTTATTCGTTTTATTCTTGTGATTACACCGTTCATCTCTTTTACTACTACTACTACTACTACTACTACTACTACTGCTTTATAAATTATTATTATTATTATTATTATTAATTATCATATTATTATTATTATTATTATTATTATTATTATTATTATTATTATTATTATTATTATTATTATTATTATTATTTCTTGTTGTTTGTTGTTGTCACTCGTGCTCTTATCAACCCTGGAAAACCACTAGTTTCCTTAAGGCTGGGAGATGGGCAAAGAAGACCAGTCTTCCTTACCCCGTATATATATAATATAGGTAAACACAAACACCTGAGTACACCGTTAAACTTTAGCATGACAAGGAATTGGGGAACTACGATATGCCTTTTGCTTCTAAAAATAAAATAAATAGGTTGATTATAATTAATTCAGAAATATTCGTACTCTTTTTCGTCAAAATAAAGAGGCATATATAAGGAGACCGCCGAAGTGTATCCGGTAGAGTGCTCGATAGTAAGAGCATTCAGCCTTGATTCCCCAGCTTCAGTACATCATTGTCCATCCCCAAAATAGAGACAAAAATTGACACACATCAAATAGCATTTATAAAAACAGCTTAGACCACCGATAAATTGTGTAAGGCTTGGAGATGGGGAACAACAATTAACACTCTAATCGAACTAAGCTACATAGCCTTAATGAGTTAAACCACTTAAAACTCTAATATCTGCATGACTCGTAGATGGGAAAATTCATATTCTCTTCCATTACTGTACATCATCAGATTTTCATCATATATATATTAAGCCCAGCGAGCATCGTTTATTTTCTTCGCTAATGAAAACCGAGTTTAAAATTAAAATCCCTTTCATAATGAACTTTACATGCAAGAGAGAGAGAGAGAGAGAGAGAGAGAGAGAGAGAGAGAGAGAGAGAGAGAGAGAGAGAGAGAGAGAGAGAGAGAGAGAGAGAGAGAGAGAGAGAGAGAGAGAGATTGTTCTATATACAAGCATATCGATGGCTCCCTACTCTATTAAATTGGGGGATTACCTCGATGAGGTTCTCACTCAAGTTGATATGAATATATGGACAGCTTAAATAATATCACTGCAAAGTTTCAAAATAGTTTTAAGCTTGTCTATGCCTAGGATCGAACATGAATCAGCTATAAGAATGAGAGAGAGAGAGAGAGAGAGAGAGAGAGAGAGAGAGAGAGAGAGAGAGAGAGAGAGAGAGAGAGAGAGAACTGTTGTAAATATAAAAATAACACGATAGCTATAAAGAAATTGCCAGACTCGATAATATGAATATATTAAACTTTTTTACCACTAACGAAAAAAAATATGTATAAATCAGTTAATAATATAAATTGAACGGAAATATTCAATGAATATTTACATGAAAATAACAACACACATTACATGTAAGAGACTTACATATAGCCAATATATCAGTTCCTGAAATTTAAGAAAATTATGAAAATACCCTCATTAGAACTAGTATTTTGAGATGCTTATGTAATTATCCACAAGAGATTAAGCTTATAAGAACATAATGAGGCCAGAGAGAGAGAGAGGAGAGGAGAGAGAGAGAGAGAGAGAGAGAGAGAGAGAGAGAGAGAGAGAGAGAGAGAGAGAGAGAGAGAGAGAGAGAGAGAGAGAAATTGATTCTCACAAGACTAGAAACAGCCACACATCAAAGTACATGAATAATGAAGGTAAAATAAACTATATTACAAAGATGAAAGAAAATTGGGCAACTAAGATAAATACTACAAAGAATACACGAACATATGGAAAAAAAAATAATGCATATAATAGAATTAAACGGAATAGACTAAATAAATTATAAAACGAAACGCGAATAATCAGCAAAAAAATATAAATAAAAAAATGAATATAAAACAACAAACATAATTATGTAAAATTATGGAAAAAGAGCAACCAAATACAAATACATCTCAAAACGCTAAAAAAAAAAACACGAATTAAACAACAGTTAATATTGATAAAACAAAAACAAGATTACAATGTCTTACCCTAGTTCTCTCGGAGTGGAGACTTGTAGCGGAGTTTCTCGAATACTTCTAAATATGTTGATTTTCAAAACACAAGTTAGAATACATTACACGTGGCTCTAACTATGCGAGTTCACATTTTCTCTCTCTCTCTCTCTCTCTCTCTCTCTCTCTCTCTCTCTCTCTCTCTCTCTCTCTCTCTCTCTCTCTCTCTCTCATAAGAATTCGGCTATTCTGAACATCAAGAGAACTGAAAGTTTTGTTGAGTTTGTTTTCAAAGTATTTTACTGCTCAAAACAACAATTGTGTGCGCGAGAGAGAGAGAGAGAGAGAGGAGAGAGAGAGAGAGAGAGAGAGAGAGAGAGAGAGAGAGAGAGAGAGAGAGAGAGAGAATTATGTTCAGTCATGCATTTTACAGAATTAAAAGTATTAATCAAACAAAAATAAAATGGCGGTTGCATTGACTCACATGATATTATATTTATTAATGACATATTATTTACGACTGCTCATTGTTATTTTTATCATTATTAGTATTATTATTATTATTATTATTAGTAGTAGTAGTAGTAGTAGTAGTAGTAGTAGTAGTAGTAGTAGTAGTAGTAGTAGTAGTAGTCGTAGTATGTCTGTATTATATTATCATGATTATCATTATTCGTAATCATGCATTTTACAGAATAAAATCATTACTAGATTAATACTACAATGGTGGTTGTAGGGGATCAAAATCCAGAAATAACTGGTTAAAACAGGAATGCACTCCTCAGTAGATACTAATTGATTGATTGATTCGGTTTTACGTCTCGAACTCCCTTTCTACTAAGGGCTAGGACGGTTGCCTTCTTGCGAAGAACTTGTTTTGGCAAATGTAATCGTTACCCTGAGTGTATGTCCTTACTAACCTTAGTCCGTGACGGGGCGCGAACCCTCGACCTGCCGACACAGAGTCGCGGACGCTACCATTTAGCCACGGAGACTACACTCCTTAGTAGATACTAATTTTGCGATATTCAAAGTTACCGCTCGAGTAGCAACTTCTTTATATTAACATTAAAATGCAACAGCAATCCTATTTGCACACTGATAATGACTTATAAAGTTTAATACGTACATACATATATACAAGCACATCCATGCATACATACATACATACATAAGCTACTAAATTTACAAATACATTCATACAAAGGAAGTACACGTGATAAGGAAGTTTTGTTACGTCATTAAAAGAAAGAAAGAGCGATGTAAAAGGCGATTCACCATCCTAAATATTGTGATATATGTGTTCGTTTCAGCACTGGAAAATTATAGTATAAACTACGAAGTTTCTTTTGGCATTGTTCTGGTTCCAGCCTTGGCATGGGTGAGGGCTTAGCCAGGTCTAAAACTCATCCAGGAAAAAAAAACTCAAGCCTTGTGGCTTCCCTTGTAAAGAGGATTTAGCCTTGGCATGGGCGAGGGCTTAGCCAGGGTTAAAATCATCCAGGAAAAAAAACTCAAGCCTTGTGGCTGCCCTTGTAAAGAGGATTTAGCCTTGGCATGGGTGAGGGCTTAGCCAGGGTTATAACTCATCCAGGAAAAAAAAAACCTCAAGCCTTGTGGCTTCCCTTGTAAAGAGGATTTAGCCTTGGCATGGGTGAGGGCTTAGCCAGGACTAACACTCATCCACGGAAAAAAAAAAAACTCAAGCCTTATGGCTGCCCTTGTAAAGAGGATTTAGCCTTGACATGGGCTAACACTCATCCAGGGGCCAAAATAAAAACAAACTCAAGCCTTGTAGCTGCCTTTGTAATTAGGATTTAGCCTTGGCATGGGTGATGGCTTAGCCAGGTTAAAACTCATCCAGGGAAAAAAAAACTCAAGCCTTGTGGCTGCCCTTGTAAAGAGGATTTAGCCTTGACATGGGCAAGGGCTAGCAAGGGCTAAAACTCATCCAGGGCCAAAATAAAAACAAACAAACTCAAGCCTTGTGGCTGACCTTGTAAAGAGGATTTTGCCTTGGCATGGGCGAGGGCTTAGCCAGGACTAAAACTCATCCAGGGGCCAAAATAAAAACAAACAAACTTAAGTCTTATGGCTGCCCTTGTAAAAGGATTTAGCCTTGGCACGGGCGAGGGCTGAAACTCATCTAGGAAAAATAAAATTAGCCTTGTGGCTGCCCTTGTAAAGAGGATTTAGCCTTGGCAAGGGCACTTGCCCCTTACTTTCGTTTACACCACAACCACGCACATTCAGAGACCCAATTTCTAGTGTTCTGGCTGGATCTCTCCTGCCAGAATACCCCCATATCTCCTGGCTATTCATAGGAAGTAAAATACAGAGGAGGGGATTCCCAGTCCCCCCACTCCACTCCATTTAGTCAACTTTTACGACACGCAGGAGAACACGGAGAAAGTATTCTTGACCCCCTCCCTCAAATTACTTTATTCCACGAAGTTAACAGTCGCTATTACAATATAAATGCAACATAAACATTAGGCCTACGTATAATTTTTGCAGCATTTGAAAGTCACATATAAATAATTATAATAATAATAATAATAATAATAATAATAATAATAATAATAATAATAATAATAATAATAATAATAATAATAATAATAATAATAATAATAATAATAACGAAGGAGAATGTTTACAGGAATGTGTTTCGAACCTTGTCAATTCTTAATTCAACCGGTATTAATCCTAAATTGGTCTTATTATAAAAAAGAAAAAAGTACTCCATTAAACATTAATCTAAAAATAATAAAAAATAACTACTTAATAAAAAGAAAAACACAAAATATCAAACTACAAAAGAGAAAAAACAGAAAATAACTGAATATTTTCCAAATATTGTCTTTTATCCATGTGCCATCCCAAACCATTTTGATAATGGGAGATACAGAAACGAGATTCCGCGAAAAAAAAATTAAGAGAAAAAAAATGAAAAGTATACACTAGAGTAATCTTTTCCTTCTTTAAAGTAAATACCTTTTGTTGAACATGGCAATCCTGCAGATAGCTTTTCCTGAGACCGTTATAAATGAAAGAGTAAATTGGCTCTATTTGTCTATTTGTCCAATGTTTATTTTACTTTTCTTTTTCACTGGCACGTTTCATTTAGGAATTGCGTGCCTCGATTAAATCACTAAATCTTGGCACTGCCTCTGATTTATCTCGTATAAGGCACTTTGTGCTTTTAATTATTTAATTCATTAATTTTTTTTATTCATATTAGCTGTAGTACCCTCAACAAGTTTAATGTAAATTCTTTCGAGCTGAGAAAAACACAAATACTTTTGTGTTACTCTACAAAATCGCTTCTAATTATGAGGTGCTACTTTCGCTTGTTATCTTCAAGGAAAAATATCTACTTAGGTCAAGTTAGGTTAGGTTAGGAAGTAACAAGCGGAAGTGGCACCAAATATGATTCGCATAACATTCATCAGTTATTATCAATATGACCTAATTTTTTTTTCGGAGAATGAAATAACTGTTCTTATCTAGACTATATGTCTATAAGCCTCTCACCATTTATTATTCTCATCATAAAATAAGGCATAATTTTATGGGCCTACTTAGAAAATTAATAATAATAATACCCCTTCTCTATGTGTGACGCCAAATACTTCAGCTATCTTATATCGTTCATTAGAGATAATCTGTCGTGTTTTATAACCTGCAATATTTATGGTATTATTGCAGTAATATATATAGATAACCATGTTAGGAATATCCCCATAACACTAATCAGCTGTTAGTCCTATTTGCTTCTGATACATTTAGCAAATATTAATCACGATCATGCTTTTGATATATATTTATAGCAGACTTAATATCGGCTATTTCTTTTTTTCATTTATTGCTATGCCTTTGCATGCCCTTAATCATATAAGCTGCCTCTTAATTTTCTTCTTAGGGAAATTAAGGATAGGTCACGCGATTTCCCCAGCCCCCAGGGCTCCTTCTTCGATAAATCACCGGTGATCTTATCTGACCTTTCAGGCGATGGAGCAAAGCAAATCTCCTTCCACCACCACATATTTCTCTCTCTCTCTCTCTCTCTCTCTCTCTCTCTCTCTCTCTCTCTTCTCTCTCTCTCTCTCTCTCTCTCTCTCTTTCTCTTATTACGTCACGTCGTAATAAAGAAATCAGCAAAGCAAATATCAAAAACTAATTTTACCTAAGGATGAACTAACTCAAAGACGCATTATATATATATATATATATATATATATATATATATATATATATATATATATATATATATATATATATATATATATATATATATATATATTTAATTTTTTGTCCTAAATAAAATTATGTTATTCAGCAACGGAAATGGAGTAATTTCCAACGTTGGCCTCATAAAAATGCAAACACCACATTATCTTCATTAATTATTATTGACGTTTTGGCAGCAAGCTTATCTGTCCCTTCCCTACCCAGTAGAATAAAAAGTGTAAAAATGACTTCTTCTTTTTTCGTCAACTCTTTCTTACTCTCCATCATTTTTATTTTATTTAATAAATAAAGCTGTGTTCCCAAAGAAGAAAACAAAATATATTATATCTCTTTTTCTTTCTCCTTCCATTCTTTATGACCATATAATTCCCCAGATTACTGTTTTATGATAATGAAATATCTGCAATCTTTCATTAAGCCAAGTAAAGCCCTAAATGAAAGCAAAAATGAACACTATAAATACTTAACATTACTACTACTATAGCCATCTTACTAACCCTGACACCAATAATAATAATAATAATAATAATAATAATAATAATAATAATAATAATAATAATAATAATAATAATAATAATAATAATTGCTACCTGTCTCTCCCGGCCCTATTCCAATGACTTAGTTTCCCAAGTTCTCTCATCCCTTAGGCCCTCGTCGAATGAAACTCAAAACTTTTGCAATATGTCATAAGTAACATAATATGACCATTGCAATAACAAAACATATTTTTCGTTGCCATTTTGCATGCAACTTTGCAACAATCATAATGCCATGTTTACAGTTTGCAATTTTTCATGACGTAAATGAAGTATTTGATAAGAATATTGGACTATACGAATAGCAATGCCTCGGGGAATATTCTCTCTCTCTCTCTCTCTCTCTCTCTCTCTCTCTCTCTCTCTCTCTCTCTCTCTCTCTCTCTCTCTCTCTCTCTCTCTCTCTCTCTCTCTCTCTCTCTTTACAAATTATTTCTATTTCACAAGATTTCAAACCATTTTATATTGGCATTTTAAATTTTGCTTTTAGCCTCAACTTGCAAGCTCAAGCAGTTTCTCTTTACTGCCTGAAAGTGCCAGTCTAAAAATATTAATATTACATTATTTTGGATAAACTTTAATGGAACATATCTTCTATACGTTAATTCTTATATTCGTCTTTTTTTTTTTATTTCCTCTTTCAATATCATATTTTTTAATCTTTTTTTAATACCCACACAAAAAAAAGTAATTTTAAAAGTAACAGAGGAAAAAAAAAAGTTTTCATCAAATTCTTTTCTTCGTCCAAAGCATGAATAATGGGTGGAATTTAATGGCATTTATGAAAAAGAACAAGAGGTAGCGAGGGAAGAAAGTGGATCTCACGAGAGCTATTATTCACGTTCGCAAAGGATACACACCACACCTGATCCCTTGAATGAATGATCTATCTGAAAATAAGCTATTCAATATATGAAAAACATTTTCATTTTGCTTTTCTCTTTTTGGGGTAACGGCTTTGAGTTTAATATAATGTAATAGTAATGACGCTAAATTCTGTCAAGTGGTTCATTATATTATTTATACGTATTAGTAGTTTCATTTAATCAACTCGTCTTAAATACACTTCAACCACACTTAGAGAAAATGAGAAAACGCTTTCTCTCCTAGGCTTACCACAGCGATGAGATTCACATTGTAGTTTTAATATCAAGCCTCTCTCTCTCTCTCTCTCTCTCTCTCTCTCTCTCTCTCTCTCTCTCTCTCTCTCTCTCTCTATATATATATATATATATATATATATGTATATATATATAGGGGGGTATCCGATATCATATATGATATCATATATGGGATTACTATGCTATATGGGCATGACGAGGGAGCTAGCGACCGTTCATATGGCACTGATGTGAATGCATCAATAGCTACATAATCCTTGGTTGATATTAGGTTTGATAGGAACGAGGCTATTTCGTCAGGTTAGCTTGCAAAAAAAAAATAAAAAATAATATATATATATATATATATATATATATATATATATATATATATATATATATATATTCAACATGTAGAGAGAGAGAGAGAGAAGAGAGAGAGAGAGAGAGAGAGAGAGAGAGAGAGAGAGAGAGAGAGAGAGAGAGAGAGAGAATACTGCATAGCTATGCTAATTATCAGACATCAGGGATTACAAGCAATCTCTGTATATATTTGAATATTTTTAACCCTAATTAAAAACCCCATTTCCGGTCTGCGGGAATATTTATGTAAAGAAGGAAAATTGGTAAAACATCTTTTTATATTAAAAGATTTACATATTTTTCAAGTCGATTTCGAGGTTTTAATTGATATTAATAAAAAGATTTGACAGAATAACCCCGTTTTATATAATAAAACCTAACCTACATAAAGTATAATAGTATAACAGTAACAATAAACCTACTATAATTATTAAAGAGTAGAAAGAATGGTACAGTATATGTTTACTGTCACACCCTTAATTGGAAAAAGCCTCATGAAATTTATAAATAAAAAAATAATATTGGTGAGGTTGGTTAGGTTAGTTCATCCCCAGCTATGAAACAAGATGATACTTGAAATTAATGCCTTTTTATTTATCTTGGATATTTTTTTCAAGAATCTGTATATTACTTTCAATAGCTGGTGAATTTGTCTTCGCACCCTCAGAATAATTGTCCCGATTTTCCTGCTTCTAAATGCTAGAGGGAGGCCTAGGTTTGGATGGATGGATGGAGTAAGGAGAGCCCTGAATGATAGGAGGATGGATGTGAGGGAAGCAAGCGAGCGTGCTAGGAATAGGAATGAGTGGCGAGCGATTGTGACGCGGCTCTGATGGGCATCTGCTGTTACCACGGGGCTGCATCTTACAGAGATAGCCCTGTGGTAGGGGCAGTAGGAGGAGCTGGCAGTTGTGAAGGTGCACAGGTTGTGGAAGAGCCGGGAAGATGGGCTGTGGCACTCCAGCAGTGCCATCTGAACGGTCGCTAGCTCCCTCGTCATTGCCCATAGAGCAAAGTAATCCCCCTATTTGTTTTCCTTTCTTGATGTCGGCTACCCCCCAATTAAAGGGGAAAACAGCCAAGGTATATGTATGTATGTATGTTAATAATATGACTCTCAACATCAGGACGTAAGAGATCACCCTTAGACTTAATCCTTTGTTTCATTAAAAGTTCACAAGCAGCAACAGCAGTTGTGGTGAGGTGCAATCCTATAACGAAACATAAACCTCAACAATTTCTTCTCAGTACATCCCTCACTTTTTTTCATAGCCATCTTAAATGTTTTCATGGCATTCTCTGCTAAACCGTTTGTTAGAAGGATGATAAGAAGCATTTGTAACATGGCGTATTCCATTATTGCTTACAAAATACTGAAATTCAACACCAACGTAAGCAATAACGTCGGGCAGTTCGTGAGTAGCAAATAATTGTTGCAGTTTACACACACTCACCTTAGCAGTACAACCTTGAGTTGGTATAACTTCAAGCCATTTAGAATAAGCATCCACAATAACGAGAAACATATGACCCTCCATAGGCCCCGCCATAAACAATGTGTAGCCTTGACCATGGCTTGCTAGGGAACTCCCATGGATGCAGTGTTTGTTTACCCGAACAGTTTGACCTGTATTCTTGACAAGCTTTGCAGAAATGAACACGTCTCTCCAAATCTCTATCAATATGAGGCTACCATAAATAGCATCTTGCAAGACTTAATTTTTACAATACCTGGATGAGTATCATGTAAGTTCTCATTTAAAGCATTTCGTCCTTGGGGTGGTATCACTTCTCTATTTCCCCACAAAAGACAACCTTGTATAACATTTAATTCATGTCTACAGTCAAAATAAGGCTTTAAATTTTCATTTCCGAGATACATTCCAACCTTGCAAAGTATGGTTACGAATATGTGAAAGTACAGGATCACGATCCGTGCAGGGACGAATATCTGCAAAAATTTCTCCAGTAAAATCTTATACAGCAATAGTACTTCCTCACTAGCATGAACTGAAATTTCAAAATTATTTTCCTGCTGTATAGAAAATCTTGATAAACAATCAGCATTAGGAATTTTACATCATGGTCTATGCACTAAGTTATAAGAGTAAGCAGATAAAAGTAAAGACACTCTAATAAGTCTACCTGATGCCATACGTGGTACTGCCTTCTTTTCACTCAACAATCCTAACAAAGATTTGTGATCCTTGAAAATGGTGAAGTTCCTTCTTAATAAATATTTGCTAAATTTGCATACAGACCATACAACTGCCACGGCTTCTTTTTCTACCTGGGCATAATTTTTCTCAGCTTTTGACATATCAAATAAGTTTCAAAAATCCAGTAAAATCCTCTTGCTCTAAAAGTGCTCCTAAACCATATAAGCTTGCATCACATGTCAAAACCAGAGGTTTACTAGGGTCATAATGAACTAATAAATGGTTTGATTTCAGTAATTTCTTAACCTGTAAAAAAGTTATATTTTCTTTATCACTCCAAATCCATTCTGTAGATTCTGATTCCAATGCATACAATGGAGTCATAATCTTAGACACATTTTGGTAGAACTTTGTGGTAAAATTCCACCATACTACATAATGTGCGTAATTCCTGCCTATTCTCGGGATTGGTATATTCAGTATAGCTGTCACCTTCTCAGCTGATGGATGGATACCTTGAGCAGATAAAGTATTACTTAGATAAGTAACTGTAGGTACAAATAATCGCACTTCTTTCTTTTCATTTTCAAACCACACTTTTTGTAATTTACTCTACTTTTTCAAGAATCAAAAAATGTTCCTCAACTGTGGGAGCAGTAATCAATATGTCATCTAATTCCACAGCAACATGTGGAATACCTTTGAAAATGTTCTCGATCACTCTCTGGAAAATACCTACAGCACTCTTCACACCATACTGAAGTCTAGCAAACACATAAAGACCTTTGTGGGTATTTACTGCCATATACCTTTGAGATTCTTAACTGAGTTCCAGTTGATGGTATGCATGCCTTTGATCAAGTTTAGTGAAGTACTTTCCTCTTCCCAACATGGCAAAAATATCCTCAGAGGTTGGCAATGGACACTTCTCAAGTTCACAGACAGGGTTAAGGGTTTCTTTAAAATCAGTATATATCCTAACATTTCTGCAATCACTCTTCAGTACATTCACCGTGGGTCAGAAAAGGTTATTGGCTTAATTATACGTAACTTTTCAAGTCTCTCCAGCTCTTCATCAACCATTGGACGTAAATGATAGGGTACTGGCCTAGTAGGCTTGTGGACAGGAAGAGCTCCTGCTTTCACATTATCTGAAACCTTGAAATCCTTTGAACAACCTACACCAGGTTCAAATACCTCTCCATAGCTAAAAGTTAATCTATTTCCCTTTCCTTGGGACCATCAACTGCATTTACATTAGCATTGTTAAAAATTTATTTCCAATTTAAATTAATTTCTTGCATCCAGTTTCTACTCCATAAAGAAGCTCGATCCCTTTAATTCCTACAATAGGCAACCTTCGATATTTGTCATTATTCACAACGTCAACCATAGCTATACCTGCATTATCAAGTGGCTGGTTGTTATAATCCGAGAGCATAATGTCTGCATTTAGGAAGTCTTCGGAAGAGTTGCACACCTTTCTATATGTATTTTCACCCCACAGTAATAGAACAGCAGATAATGGGAAATTATATTTATATACTTTTTCTTGGTTGCAATGCCTTCTTTCCACAATAAAATTTCTATATACAGTACTGTATATTTTTTGTTTCTTCAAAACTATGACAACTGCCTAGTTTTTTTTTCTGAGCTATTTGCATTTCCAGCTTCCTGTATTGAAATGTCCATTCACAATCTCTTTCCATTTTTAGAATTTTTAGTAGGTATGTCTTACTAAGCTTTATTTCATTTCTTATATTGTTTGTGTATTAGTACCGCATATTTTTAACAAAAGTACATTTAATTGGCCGTTTTAATAAGCATAAAAATAAGCGACAGTATTCTATCTACTAGTTCATGAAATTTTTTCTCTCTTAATATACATAAGACTTCTCATATCAAATTATATGACCTCTATTACATTTGTAGTACTGTAATGATCATTACAGTATTGAATATTCCACCACTATAGTGTAAATATTCCTTCATTACTATCAATATTACAGCTATGTGTAGAAATGTAGACAAAATTTCATGAAAGTGGAGGATTGCCAGATCACTGCTTGGCATGCACAGAATATGGGAAGTATTTCTCCTCTCTGATATTAAGGCTACCTTTCAAGTAGTGATGACAAGGGAAATATGAATAAAATAATTACAGTGATTCATATAAACAATGATGTTTTGAAGATCACTTTTACACTTTTCTCGCTGTTCATTCTAATAAAATGTATATATATATATATATATATATATATATATATATATATATATATATATATATATTTTTTTTTTTTTTTTTTCCAGCTGAACAAGTTAAAGAATGTGAAGCTTATATACCCTTCCGATGCCCTGGAGGAGAAGTGTGTATTTCAATCCAGTATCTCTGTGATGGCGCCCCTGACTGTCCTGATGGATATGATGAAAATGCTAAGCTTTGTACTGCAGGTAAGCTTTATCAAAGCTCATTATATTAGGTAAACAAAAAATCATTTGGGAATATTTTTAGGTGTATGGATTTACCTGAAAAACCTATCCATGTGTGCAGCATATGATAAATTAAATGTGAAAGATTTAGAGTCAGACTTTTACCTACAAATATTTTATGCATCAAATGTGAGGCCCACGACTTATGTAATATGGTGATTTTACAATATTTTATGAATCCCAAATAGAATTATAATTGTTCACAATACATTCCTTGAATTGTCATTAGTAATCACGCTGTTTATTCACAGGACATATATGAAAGGCATAATATTCCTGGAAGAATACTAGTTGAAAGAGCTGTAAAGTTTTAGTTATCAATAAAAGCAAGAAAACATACTAGTGTATGTGTTCACCTATTTGCTTCAGTATTATATTACTTTGCTCTATTTAAAAGTCATTCTAACTGATATTCTATATATTACAGCTAAGCGACCACCAGTTGAAGAAACCGCTTCTTTCCTTCAGTCCTTGTTGGCTTCGCATGGTCCTAACTATCTGGAAAAGCTGTTTGGTGGGAAAGCACGTAATGCTCTGAAGCAGCTCGGAGGAGTCGAAGAAGTGGCTGTCGCTTTATCAGGTGAGAAAACCAAATACCTTCATAAAAATGAATATACTGTGAATAATATTATTTGCTATTTTATAGGCATATTAGTGACAACATATGGAAATGTAGTATGAAGTAATTACTTTCATTGTGAGAAAAAAGAAAGCATTCTTAAAGAGTAGAGAGTGAGGAAAGATTGGAGCCTCACTTCATGTGCTTTGAACAAGAAATTTACCAGAGAGTACAGTATATAGTATAGGTTCAACTAACGTTAGAAATACTTTTCATACTGTACTTTTAACTTAAATTACAACTAATGGTGCTACTCAAGTTCGCACAAGTAAAAATTATAGCTGAGAAATATGTATGTTTATGCTTTTCCAGGCATCAGATGATGGAGAGAGAGGAAAGTTCTTTAGACATCACCAAAGATAGTCTAAAGCCCTCTTACTTATCCCTAATACCATTTTATTATTTGCATGTTAATCAGACTTGATAAGATAGCTTCTTGAACACTTTTTAAAAAACCTTTTTTCTCAGAAAACTAAATTTTAGGGTAACGCAGGATAACTTTTTGAAAAAAAATTTTCTTAAAGACTATAAGTTTTAGGTTAATACAGCACTGCAGCCAGTTGTCAAGACTTTTCCCCTTAAACAAAGGCTAAGGCGTAATATTGTTGATTGTGCTTATATAAGACGGACTGATTAATGCTTCCTTGCCCATTTGCAATCTCAATAGTGTGATTAATGCTACCTTCCCCTTTTGCAGAATCCCAAGTCTCATTAATGCTCCCTTGCCATTTTGCAGAATCTCAGTGGTCTGATTCATGCTCCCTTTCCCTTTTCCAGAATCTCAAACTATTGATGACTTTGGCAACACTTTGAAGCTGATGAAATCTGATGTAGAGCACCTGCGCTCAGTCTTCATGGCAGTAGAAAATGGAGACATAGGTATGCTCAAGTCCTTGGGAATCAAGGATTCCGAACTCGGTGATGTGAAGTTCTTCTTAGAGAAACTTGTTAACACGGGTTTCCTTGACTGAGAAGGATGCCACCACTATAATAAGCAAAAAGGAGACAGGAATGGACGGAAGTTTCAGAACCAAAAGACAAGAAGTAAAACAGTAATATGATACGGGCTTCATCAATTTTTTTTAAGAATGACACAAAATTTTTGCTATTAGGACATTTAAAAAATATTGGCAACAAATGTGATAAAGAGAATGTCTGTACTCAGCATACCAAAATTTTATAATGATAACAATTATGAGGCAAGAATTCAATTGAACAAATTCTAACACACAAAAATACAGAAAAAAAAATGGGTTATAATCCATAATAACTAAATAGGTAAAACATTGTTATTCAATCTAGCCAAACTTAAAAGGCAAAAATCTTTAAAATGACCAATGTTACCTAATATTATTATTAAAAACCTTAGTGTAGTTATATGAGGCAATATTATAAATAAATAATACTTTCGTTGCACTAAATACACTAAAATATTAATGACCATTTTAAAGAGTAGAAGTTCATCTATTATTTATATGACACCACCTTCCAATCTTATCAGTCGAGATTAGACTGCTATCATATTTAAGCTTATATATACATATGTAGAGGCTTATATATACATATGTAGAAGCTATAATACATGTTAAAATATACCAGTATAACTGAATGACCAAATAGACTCAATGTGAATAGATGTTACTACTGTATATTCTATAACCTTTTGTTCCAATGACAGTTCTTGATTAAAATAGGAAATTCATTTTACTGTTTTCTGTGATATTTTTACCTAATATGCTATTTATACTGTTGTAAACTGAATTTTGATTAATTTGGAAAAGGTGGGTGTAATATTATGATGTCTCTATTCAGACAAAGAAACAGCTTAAAAACAACTGGTAAAGAATCCACAGAAAGTTGTAGTAGCGCACGAGAAAATATATATATATATATTATATATATATATATATATATATATATATATATATATATATATATATATATATATATATATATATATATATATATATGTCATATGCCTCCTTATAAGGGGGTTGGCTGAGTCAAAGTAATATACAGTATATATATATATATATATATATATATATATATTATATATATATATATATATATATATATATATATATATATATATATATATATATATATATATATATATCACTCAATCATCCAAAACCATTACTAAAGCAACCAAAAATAAAAATATCTGTCAAATCTGACTGACAACTATCCATACACCACAGTAGTTAATATTTATAAATAATAGAAAGATAGCTATAAAATTTCATTAATATATAAATCTTTACTTAGCAAAACATAAATATGCACAGCAAATATGCTCATGTCGTAAAATGTTTCAATGTACAGTACTAAGCTTTGACAGAAAAGCCATAAATAGGCATAACATTTAATTTCACCAATTTACAGACGTAATGAATTCTCTCCTCATTACCATGTGTGTTATTCTAATTTATAAATGTGATCATTCTGATATAATATTATCAGATATATAATGTATTTATATAAAAATTTTATTTAATTATTTTTAGATTACTGTCATAGAAGTAGAATATTTTTCTGGTTACTGTATTCTGTGTGAAATGCATGTCTAACAAATTGCTTTTTTCAGTTTGGCTTGCACAGGGATTAATTACTTAAAGAGCTGCATTGTTCAGTATATGACTTAGTCACAATGACTGCAGTAGGTCTGTTTCAGTCATCATCTACTGATTCAGAAATAGTCAGTGGCTGATATTTTGTATGTCTAAGAAGTTATATTTTATTGGTTAAATGAGACCGTAAATTGAAAGTAAAAGTAAATGGAAGGTTTAAAAACAAGCAGTTATACCACCAATGCTGTTAGGGGCCAAAATATGGGCCAGGAAAGAGGAACAGGAATGAAAGTAAGATGTTACAGATATGAAAATATTCACATGGGTGTGTGGCATTACAAATAATGGCCATGATCTGGAACAAAAAGAAAATTAGAGGAACAACAAAAGTAATAGAAAATTCAAAGACAGAGCAAGAAAGGAAGCTGAAGAGGTATGGATATTTAATGAGAGAAGATATGAACTACATGGGCAAGAGAGTGATGGGGATGGAAGTTGAGGGTAGGAGGAAAAGAGGGAAACCAAAGCAAAGGTGGATGAATTGTGAGAGTGAGGATTTAAGGAAGAAAGAGCTTAGAGATCAGACACATATTTGAGAATTATTGAGTTGTTTGATCAGAAGCCCCAACCCCACATACACTTGGGATCAGGATAGTTAAAGAAGAAGAACGCTTTGTACTCGTACATAAGACTATAACTGTACTGAATTTAATGCATTATACATATCTACTACTGTTCACTTGTATTCTGATAATGAGTTATTGATACAATTATAATAATCCAATAAGTTAATAAAATATACATAAATGATACAGTTTAACATACTGGAAACAACATATAAACTCAAGTCTATCAGGACAAACTCGTTATGCAGATAACGATGAATTTAAAAGTGTAGGAAGGTATTTCCTTTGATGTTTAGAAGAATGTATGTATCTTTGTGCAGGTCAAACGAAAAAAAGTCCCTTTTAGATGATAAATAGCTACGTGTGATGTTTCACCAGTTTCCTTTCCGCCTGCATGATTTAATAGGCTTTCTTCAGTGTCCGTAGTGAGTCATTAGAAAACCAAAAATATATAGTATGGAAACCTGGTCAAAAAAAGAACCAGTAGAGACATAAATTTATCAGGGCATGGGACAACATTCCAAAAAAAGGAAAAATTGTCGAATCAAACTAATTTGTATACATATATCATACGTTTAATATTTATTTCTATCATACTTGCGTGATCTTTTTTTTCCTAAGTTTCTTCCAGTAAGATTTTCTGTAAATTATGCTGTGGATGGCAAAATAAAGAGCATAACCATCGTGTAAGCATGCATTATATATATTTTAGCTAGTAAAAAGACTTATACCAAAACTAATATCTGACTTAATAAAATCAGCTAAGGAAATTGTGTGTGGAAAAAATTAAGATACATCATGAATAAAAGTAAATTAACCCTAACTACATATATGTGTCCTATGCATTGTTTTTGTTAGTGTAGAGGGCAATAATAATATTTGTTTCTGCTTTGGACCTAACATTCTTATATATATATATATATATATATATATATATATATATATATATATATATATATATATATATATATATATATATATATATATATATATATATATATATATATATATATATATATATATATGCCCTGTCTGTTCAATCTTTGCAAAAACGCTTGTGATGTTACATAAACAATTCTATCCAAATGCCTAGTATCTCTTTAGGTGAATGAAGAGACTGAATACTAAATGGCAAAATGTTATAAATGGTCAGTAAACATACAACATATCTTGTTATATTAAAGTTTACCTTAACCAAAAAAGGGAAATTCTTAAAAGTGAGAGCATTTTTTTGTTTTCAGAGCAATACGGTGTCATTCAAACAAAACATAAATAATTATACGATTACTGGTAACGAACGACAAACGAATATCTTGATATTTTACATTGTTATATGAAGTAATTTCCTAAGCAAGAAATGTAATGCTACCAGTAAGCAGAAAAACAAGTAAGCCGAGAGGCTTTAATATCTTCCAGAAGATTCCTAATGTACATAATATTAGAATATAATACATGTACAATTATAAAACTGAAATACTGAATTTGCATAACTATAAATTTACTATAGCAAAATTTTAAGAGAGAGATATTAAAAACATCATTTTGGCTGAATTCTAATAATTTAACAGAAATATACACCAAAAAGAAATGCAAAGATTCAATTTAAAATCAACACAGATTATATTAAACTGTACATGTGCAAAGATCAACTGTTCTTTATATTCATATCTCTGATAAGTGATTGATTAAAAGAGATAACTTAGTCATTTATATCTCCTACTTGGTGTTTACGTGTCTTTAAATTGACCCTGAAATAATGATTAATATACATATGGGCACTTAAGTTTGCATGAAGTGTCATAAATATACGTAAATAAAAATTGTTGCTGTTTCTATGTTCTTAATTTCTCTGACACTTCAAAAAGTAAAGTTACTCAAATACAGCACTCTGTGTTTTAATAAAAAAAATTGTTTTTTAAATGAGGCGCCTCATCCTGCAAGGGAAGCCAAACTATAGCTAAACACCGAGGTAACAAGGTATCTACATAATTAGTCCATCCTCACCTCCTTTGTGCCATGAAAACTGAATGCTGTCACGTGCGACTCAAGGAGAGAGAACAAAATGTTTCCACACCCAAATATTCTTTGTATAGCACAAATTCTGTTTTCTTTCAGCTATAATAAAATTAAAACCTTTCCAATTCTCCTTTCTAACCTGTATTACCAGTTTACTAATACTTATAAACATTAAAATACTATGCCAATAATGCGTGCACAGAGATTTGCCTCTCATGATGAGATATGAATTTATATGCTATATGCTAATCGAACTCATTAACTTCACACTGGGAGAGGTAGTGTGTTTGGGATGATACACCCTCCGGAGCTGCAACTTAAATTAAGCAGCAAGAGGCCAAACAGCCACAACCATCCTCTGCCCCTCATGGGGCACGAGAATCAGGGAGAGGTTTCAGTTATCCGAGCAATGACTTCATCTCTCAACACAACATATACAATAACAATTTTTTCTACGCCAAGAAATGACTCCGGTGGTCATTGCTTGAGGACCGTTAGCCGAGGACATTCAGAACAAGCCAGAAAATATTATGGAAGACCGCAACGCACACCACTACATATGACAACAACACTTCATACGCTCCCTGAGAGATCTGGGGGAAAGCCCAGGATCAGCAGTAATCTTCCTTAGGGATTCTACAGTATACGGCCAGGCAGCTTCGGGAACAACAACAACAACTAGTTAACTCCTAAATACCTACGTGAATAGGCATAACGAGCCAAAATTTATAAGACTGTACAGTATATCACAAATACTCCCATGCAGTTCAAATCTTACAAAGCACCAAAATTATTGGTTAGCTACATCGAAAAATGAATAATACTTATGTACGCTGTTGCTAGTTCTAAACTGAAGTTGCTAAATTACAATTCTTCAAAAAAAAATAAAAAAATAGGAACAGCAAAACTACAATGTCAGCCAACAGCCATTTTTTTTTCTCTCTCTCTCATGGTAAAACTATACTTCTCCCTCTTCCTGGATATTCTTTCTACTTTAATCTCTCTAAAGAAAATACTTTGGAGAGAATAAAATACAAATTCCATAAATAAAAGCAAGCATTATACTATAGAAGAAACTTCAAGTCAACAAAAAACATCTAAATGAAGATGAAAACAATATATCAAAATTATTGTAAAAATTAATATAAACTCTTGCAAACATGCAAACGTATACTGTAATCAAAAGATATGACAAAGCTTGAGCCATTAATTATAAGTCTCATATAAAATAGATGCAAGAAATATCAACAAATCATACCATTATCAGCAGCACTATCGACACGAGGTGCTGAAGGAAGATGATAACCTTTATGACTTCTCTTTTGAAACATGCTTGGATTACATACAGATAAGTAAATAATGTCCTACTTATCCATGCACAATAAGAATACTGCATAAATTGCCATCTTTCTTTAGTGTACCGAAGCTAGAAGTAAGAGGATTATTGTGAATGAGTGCAAAATTGAAGTCGTCTAATATTGGAGTACCTTATATTATTCAAATTCATTTTATTATTCATGTGGGTTACTGGACCCACTGAGTAGAGTATAAAAGATAAGTCTAAATAAAGGCAGAATAAGAATGGATTGCATGATTCAGTAAGTACTTCTACAGCATTGCTTGCCATGGTGATTACCTAATTGTGCTTACGGGAAAGAGCCCAAAGGCCGTATCTTCCCGTCTCCTGATCGGATCCATTTTATACTTAGTGATACTTGTCATACCTGTCCTGAAAACTATGGATTGAGATAGCATTAACTACCTCCTCGCTTAGCCAATTCCAATTATCAACTCCTCTTACACTGAAAAAGTATTTCCTTACATCATGCAAAGAAGTTTTCTAACGAAGCTTCAAACTATGACCTCTAGTTCTATAGCCAGCCATATCAAAATATCGATCCCTATCCACTCTATCATAACCATGTAGGAATTTAAAGACTGTCACCATATCCCCCCTCAATCTTCTAGCTTCGAGTGATGGTAAGTCTAATTCCCTCAGCCTCTCATCATAACTGAGATTGCGTATTTCTGGCACCAGTTTCGTGGCATGTCTTTGAACTTTTTCAAGCTTAGCTATGTCTTTTTCAAGTGCTGATTCCAAAAGGGGGCTGCATATTCGAGTTTTGGCCTCACATAGGTTACATAAATATTTCTGAACATTTCCCTGTCCATGTGCCTGAAGGCCACCCTTACATTTGATAAGAATGCATATGCTGCCCTTACTATGCCATTTATATGTATTTCTGGAGACAAATCTGCCAGTATGTTTACTCCTAGATCTCTCTCATTTTCTGCCTCATGAAGTCGTACTCCAGCCACCGAGTAGTCAAGCTTGGGCCTTCTTGCACTTGTACCCATTCTCATTACCTCACATTTTGAAGTATTGAATTTCATTAGCCACTTTTCTGACCACTCATGCAGATTATTTAGATCCTCCTGAAGTTCTCTACCATTGTTCTCGTTTTTTACTTTCTTCACAATCTTTGCATCAAATGCAAACATATTCATGAATGAATTTACAGACTCCGGTAGGTCATTTACATATACAAGGAACAAAAGTGGCCCTAAAACTGAACCCTGTGGAACTCCACTACTAACTCTTCTCCATTCACACACTGAGTGTCTTACTCTAACCCTCTGTTCCCTTCCTTCTAAGTAAGTTTTTTATCCATTCCAAGACATTTCCATCTATTCTAGCCATTGATTGCAGCTTCCTAATAAGTCTCCCATGTGCAACAGTGTCAAACACTTTCTGGAAGTCTAGGAACATGCAATCTGCCCAGCCCTCTCTTTCCTCTAAGATTCGGCTTACCTCATCATAAAATTCTAATAAGTTTGTTACTGTTGATCTACCTTCTCTGAAGCCATGTTGCCTCACTGACAAAAAGTTGAAGGATTCCAAGTGAAGAGAGATATGTTTCCTTAGTAGTTTCTCCATAACTTTGCAAACTATGCTGGTCAAGGAAACTGGTCTATTGTTCAGAGCCGTATCCCTCCTTCCCTTTTTGAAGATAGGTATCACATTTGCTTGTTTCCAGCATCTTGGAATCTCCCCTGACTCCAGTGACTTTTGAAATATGATACTTAGTGCCACTGATATTGAGTTTGCGCATTTTTTAAGTACATGAGGGGATATGTTATCAGGACCTATAGCATTATGAACATCTATATCCATCAGCGCTATGCATACCTCTGTGGCTGTAAGGTTGATGTTCTCTAATACCGGCCCTTGAGCTTCTATCACTGCAATCTGAGAGGATGGGGGTATTTTCTACTGTAAATACTGACTGAAACTCCTTGTTCAATTCTTTGCAGATCTCTCCATCCGTCTCAGTAATGCTTCCATCCGCTCTCTTTAGCCTTAAAACCTGTTCTTTTACCTTCAGTTTTCCTCTGATAAAGCTGTGGAAAAGCTTGGGATTTTCTTTAGCTTTCCTGGTGATGTCCCTCTCATAGTCTCTCTCTGCCGCTCTTCTTTTACTTAGGTAGTCATTTCTTGCTCTTTTGTAGGTTTGAAAGGCATTTTTGTTTTTTTCTCCTCCTATGCCTTTTCCAGCATGTGTCTCTCCACTCCTTAGCTCTTTTACACTCATTATCGAACCATTTCTCTCTGGCATGAATTACACCTACTTTGGTGATTGGTATGCAGCAATCTACTATCTTCCCATATTTCTCACAAAAGATGTCATACATTTTTTGTACAGATTTGTTGTAAAATAAGGTTTTCCAGTCAATAACTGCAAAAAGCTCATTCATTTTGATGTAATCTCCTTTCGGATAGTTCCTCCTCATGTCCTCAATGCCTCTACTCTCAGGCAGAATATCTTCAATGATATACTCCATCAACAACACACAGTGGTCACTCGTGCTAATTGGTGGTTCATACTCAAGTTTTTCAATATCCAACACATTATCTGTGAATACTAGATCAAGTAGTGATGGCCCATCCCCACTGGCCATCGTTGGTTCCATTACATGTTGGTGTAGGAAATTCCCTTGTACGCAATCTAGGAATCTTGCCCCGAATGAGTCCTCACCACTGTGTGGGTCAAGACTTATCCAATCTATCTCTTTATGATTAAAATCTCCCATAATCAAAATCCTACATTTTCTCTCCCGTGCCATGTTAACAATGAGTTTATGACTTCAATAGTACCTATATGACTTTCCTCATAAACTTCTAGCTTATTCTGGTTCCTTGGTGAGTTATATACAACAGTTATTATAATGCTCTCTGACCCAGTATTTATGCGAGCAAAATGAAATTCCTTGAACTCACTTTCTATAGCCAAGTTTATTTCTTCAACTTGAATCCTTTCAAGTTGAAGCCCTTAGGAAAAACTGTGACACTGTTTATGTCCTCACTCAACTTAGTCTCTGTAATTGGTACTATATCTGCCTTACTGTTGTGAATCCTATCTTTTAATTCTACTGCCTTACCAGCTAATCCATCAGCATTTGTGTATAACAATCTTAATGAGGCCCCATCCCCTGATCTTCTGTCATTATCTTCTTTATCTCTCCTTTGTCTGGAAGAACTTTTGAAATGAAAATTTTTCTTCTTCTTCATTTCCTTCCTCATTTATCCTTTTTGCCTCTTCCAAAAAGTTTTTTATCTTTCCCATCTCTTCCTGTGTTCTGTATCGTCTAATGAACACTTCTTTGAATTCTTGAAAGTCTTTTAGACTTTTCTTTTTCTTAACAATGTTTCCCCTCTCTCAAAGGTTACTTTTGTTGGTCTCGGCTTTCCTTCCCTCGAATATTTGCCTAGTTGGTGAATGTTTACAATATCCTCAGGACCACAAACTACAAGCTTTCTTATCAGGTCTACAACCCTAGCTTTATTTTCTTCAAGTCTCCTCTGCCATGTTGGCTCCTGGGATTCGCTTATGCCTGAGCTTAGCACTGTCTTCTCTTTATCAAGTGCCTGTTTAATCAGTGGATTTGTGACACTGATATTGAGTTTGCGCATTTTTTAAGTACATGAGGGGATACGTCATCAGGACCTGTAGCTTTATGAACATCTAAATCCATCAGCGCTTTGCATACCTCTGTGGCTGTAAGGTTGATGTTCTCTAATACCGGCCCTTGAGCTTCTATCTCTGCAATCTGAGGGGGTGTTAGACACTAAATGCAGCTGAAAAAAAAACTGCACTGATGGAGATGAAGTGTTTTGGAAGAATAGTCAAGTGGCTCTACGAGCTGGAGAATGAAAGTGGGAGATGGGTGAGCTGGAAATAAATAGTAATGAGAATGGAACAGAAACAGCTCAGTCTGACACTCTGAAAGAATGGACACCGAAAGAAAAGATACATGTTATAATTAGGGTTTATGAGGCCTTGAAACCAGCTGTAGGCCAAGGAGGAGGAACAGGATGACAGATAACCTATCCTGGAGAGGCCTTGACATCTAGGAGGGAGAGAAGCACAAAAGAGAAAGAAGAGTTAGTGAAAAGTAATACAACACTAATCCTTATAAACATAAGAGAGCGAGATAAAACCTTCATTGAGCCAGGGTAAATCACGGAAGCTTGAAGACTGGCTAATAATTTTGGTAATGACTTGTGTGTAACTGCAATTAATGTTTATGATTAAAAGGACAAAAAAAGTTCAATTTCTATTGTAAGGTTTTTCTTTCTTTCGATGAGGTAATCTTTATGACTTTGGCGAGTGTGTGCAAAATATGGGAGAAATATATGGTGGAGGGAGTTGATGTAAATTCAGAAAGATATAGAAATATATCAGTAAAGAAAAATTTATTTAAGTTGTAGGAAGGAAGAATTCCAAGGCTGTTCTTGTCTCTGTCTTTCCCTAGGCTGTTTGGCCAAATGGTTACAGGTCCCTAAGGAAGGCCCCAGCCAATACTGGGTTTTTCCATAGAGCTCAAAAGATGTGTATGTTGGTTTAAGGGATTGTTTGTGAAGCAGTCTTCCATAATGTTTAATTGTTTGAGGTGGTTTTACATCCAAGACAGAAATCACCTACAGAGCCTCTCCTGATTGCAGCCTGGGATGTGGCTATATCCAAATAAGGAAGAAAGGCTTTAGAAGGATGGATATCGGGAGTTTGTTCATGCAGCTGTCTTGTAAAAAAAAAAATTATATATATATATATATATATATATATATATATATATATATATATATATATATATATATATATATATATATATATATATATATATATATTATATTATATTATATTATAATATAATATAATATAATATAATATAATATAATATAATATAATATAATATAATATAATATAATATAATATAATATATATATATATATATATATATATATATATATATATATATATATATATATATATATATATATATATATATATATATATATATATATATATAATGAAATAAGACCTATTTTTAATTTCTTTCCTGTAACACAAAATTAATACAAAGGCAGAATTCTCTCACCTCCAGCACAACGAATATATGCAATTATTTGACCCCTTTGACATGCAACTTTTACAACACTACAATTCTCGTGGCATTCTACTGTTGTACAACTTGCATGTCATAAAGGTCAATCAAACAAATATATCCAATGTGGCGGAGAGAATTCTGCCCTTGTAATCTATGCATATCATAGAAAGCAAATAAAAAAGAAGTAGAGTAATTGTAACCCCTCCAGCTAAAACTTTTTTTATATCTTAACAGAAGCGAGTGAGAGAGGAGGCAAGGTTGGGCAGAGTATGTAAGAGCCATTCTGCCTAAGTTCAGTTCACACAACTGTGACGACCCTGCTAGTTCAGTAAAGACATGATTCCATCTTTATGCAATACATCTTCCCTTCATTACCCAAAAGAAGACAATAACTGCCTCAATAATTATGTAATACATATTTTTTTTATTATTATTTTTTGTTGATCAAGTACTGTATTTCTTTCCCATTTGATCCTTCAACAGACAAGTAGAAAGCACAATCATATAATAATTATACACTTAATACAAATTAAAACATATGCATCATCTTGCGTGTGGGGACAAGAAGGTTCAAATAAAGAAATACTGTCACTGCAAAACAATTTTTTTAAGAATATGGTACAGCATAGTATAAAATAATTGAATATCATTAATTAGTAGACTATGAGCTCTACATATAGTAACTTTCAAGCAGTTTATCTAACACCAAAAATACCTTAAACAAATAAGATGACAGTATGAATACTTAAAACATTAAGTTAACATACACTTTTTTAAGTTATTACAAAAATACATCAGATGTGATGAATATATGACCAAACCAGAGTATCAGGTAAATATTCTGGTTCTAACATATAATCTGAAGTCCTGAAGACCCACCATAAGTTTTAACTGATATAATACGTTTTACCTTTTATAACCAATAAATGCAGAGAGGGCATATTTAATGGAGGGAAAAATTATTAATAAGTTTTATCTCTCTTAAGCATAATCATTAATTCACAATCATGCTTAAGCACACGTATGTAATGAACATGTGGTGAATCTAACGTCGTAAAAGTTCAGTTCACTTAATTAGAAAGTAAAAAATTCATAAGTAAAAACATATTAAACACGGAGCTATCTATCTTGTTTTGTATAAAACATGTAATCACCGGTACACAGGACAGTTCATATAGAAACATGAGCGTGAAATATATCACCATATAAAACTTCCTCCGATATTTGACAAACTGACAATAAGTACATTCCAAACATCACAAGAGCTTCTAAACCAGCTTAAAAGAGATATCGTACTATATTTCGATGACAGCATAATAGGGACAACAGAAGCAGGAGCATTAAATTTCTTTATATAACATTTTCAAAGATACAACCAACAAAAGGAGTAAGGATCTGTGGGTATATTGAAATTCTGCTGTTTCAGTTCCTATCTTGAAACTGTGACAACTCAGAGCAGCAGCAAAATTAAGTAGCACATTTGAAAAAAAAAAGAAAAAAAAGGAAAGCAGAATGTAAGAATCTGCTATACAGTATATCAAAGAAATAGACGTAGCAAATTTCCACATCAATACGAATAACTGGAAGACATATGGTGAGGAAGAGACTATCTATAGAAAAGATCATTACGTACCACTATATGGGACAATTACTCCCAAATCAAACCGAAAGAAAATAAGGCAAGTGGAAAATAAACTTCAGCATCAATCTTATTAGCAGGTAATTGATGTCATATATGAAGAAAAACATACTGTATTCTTCTAACCATACTAAAATGGTTATATTCAAATCGTAGGGACAACAAACTGAGCATAAACATTTTTACTGATGCATTTCTTTCCACACTTCATGCAAAAAAGGAGACCTTTATAATTTTTATGAAATTCGTTGCCATATTAAGGGTGGGAAAAATTAAAAAAATGGTCAGGTACAGTCCGAATGTTGTTCACTATACAAAAACAACAGTTAGAGAAGACAATTTAGTAAAGTATTCAAAGCTTTTATTTATAGTACATCTTACAAATCAACCCACATCAAAGCTCTCGAACACAGATGTCAGGAAAATATTAACTAGAATTTTAAAATTCCAATAGCATATGATGATGCCCTGTTCCCTTTAAGTTCAGTTGTGGCCACCCTGCAAATTTTAGTTGGATATGCTAGAATATTATTAAAGGAAACTAAATAGCAAAATAAATCCATGAAATTCTTTTTCATTACTGTACAAGATACAGAATCTAAACCATTATACAAAAAAAATGTATTGATAAAAGACAGCTCCTTCATAAATAAACCAGCAATATCGAACACCATGCATGTTAATACCCTCCACTTCTAACTAATGCCTAAGTTATTGTTAGGGTAAAAAATTCAAGACTTATAACAGCCAACAAATATACAGTAAATGTCTTTGATAATCATATTTTACCAGTAATTTGATAAAACCATTATTTTGTAAAATAAGTAAAAATAAGGTATACAGTCCTGATACTACCAACCCAAAAATACCATAATTAAATATCCTTCTGATTTCAGGAAGTCCTGGAGTTAGCTCAACAATTAAGTTTCTATCTTCTATTCAATGAACACATACCAACTATTCTACAAATGTGATGAAATAGGATCTGAAAGGATAACACCAAAACAATAATGTCACCACAAAGACTGCTAATGAATGTGATATAACAAAAAATTAAATTGAATTCTCTACAAATATGAACTGCTTAATTAGCAAGCAACTGCTCAGTCAGATACCCCATTATATCATCATAATTACTCATTTACGATAAGTCTGTGATGAAAGATTTGTACAAAATAGCTGAAATAATTTTCATCACATATCTATACTTAATACCACATTTTCCTATTAGTCAAAACTTTGACCGGGTAAATATAGTGCAAAACTAGGTCCCAAGTTAGGAAGCCTTATAGGTTCTAAGTTAAGCCTACTTCCTATGTAAGTTTTATCAATTTCTATATTGGTATATGGTTACAAAAATACGGTCACATACCATCAGAAACACCGAATAATGGAAGGTTCTACCTTAAATAAACTTTTTTGTTTAACACAATTCTATTCTCATTGATAGTGTTATAATTCATCTTTCTTCTTCTTTCCTTTCTTTGGTTTTGGCTTCTTTCCAGCAGATTCTGCTTTTTCTTTCTTGCCCTGCAATGAAGGAGAAATGATAACATGATAAAATAAGCAAATACAAAATTTTAAATAATGGTAAATGCATCTTTTTACCTATACAGTACAGTATTATGCAAATTAGAATTAGTAAAAAAAAAAAAACTGGGAAGAGCTTAGCAAGTGCTATATGGAATTCTCAGGTTTTTTTTAAACGTACAAACAGCATTTGCCAGAAAATATTCATTCTAGGTTACAAGTATTCCCAAGTCAAAGCATATAATTTTTCTCAGTACTTTAACTGCTCCTTTGGAAATACGTTACAGATTTAACTTTCCAAAATATCTGAAGTGCAACACTTCTATAAGTTGCTTACCGTTTATTACTACAAAGAGAACATTTTTTCATGTGGTGTGGGAGAAAATTAGATGTAACTGCTCAATTAACCAAAGTAAAATATTGCATAATATGTATCAATGATGCCAATATCATAACTTTTTCAATGGGATTAGTACAATCACTTTGATAAAGATAAGAAGAGAAATTGAGGAGAACTAAAAGCATTCTCTTAACTATATAAGAACATAAAGTGAACTAGCTAAACAGAAATTATCCTTCTTTATGCTCAAGAAATCACTCTTTTATTTAGAACTTTCAAATTAGAGTGGCATCAGAAACAAACCAAGGTACAGGAAGTTATTTTAGCATTCTAAGCAGTACCTCAGGTGTATGATATCCGTGGTAAACCTTATTCTCAATAGAACACTCCCTCAGTTCAGGCTGTTCAAGTAAAAAATCTTTAGCATCCCAAGCCTGCGCCCCATCTTTAAACATGAATATGGCTCTGCGTTCATCTACCATATACCTGAAACAATGAATATAATGAAAAACACAATGTTCTTATACAAGAAGAGATTTAAAATAATATTCAAGTAAAATGTCAAATATTATACGTATTAAAATTAAATATATTAGCAATCTTATATCAGCATCTTAAAAACAGCTACCAAACTTAAAATCCTAAAAGATATACTACTAACTCAACATTTTTGTGGGTATCTGCAAATATTTTTGAGTTCATACTAAGGAATAAAAAACCATTCGCATACATATTTTTTTTAAATAATAATAATAATAACAATAATAATAATAATATCAAAACACAATTTCGTAATATAATAAGTACATGACCACCACCCAATATGAGGCATAATATATAGTTTAGGTCAACTAATAATAACCTTTCAGCCTGAATATGACTATTATAAAGTGCACTCTGCCAAAGTTTTGTGACATCTTCAGCTTCCTCGGGTGACTTTTCGTCTTTGACCTGTACAAACATCATGAGAGTGCGACCCTTTTTACTCATTTTCAGAAGGTCTTCCGGATCTCCTAAATTGCTAGGATCAAAGTTAAATTTGGGCTGAGGACGCAAGTGTTCAGGAAGTTCATCCTCAGGCAACGGTTCTTCGTCTTCCTGAAATGTGATAAAACCAGTTAACTAATAGAAGTATATGTAAAACAAAATTCAGCGCATTAACACAGTAAGAGTTTACGAGTGCATAACTGGATCACCTATGTACGAGTTTACAACCTCAAAAACAATTAAAATTTTTACATTACAACTTCTAGTTCGATTGTGGAGGGCTGGGATGGGATGAGAAAGGTTTGGGGGAAGTGTCATTGATTGTTTGGGATTTGGCCAAACCATGACTGACTTTTATAATACCATGAAAACCCTTATACAAAAAATACATTTACATTACCCATCATTCTACAGGTCATCTTATATCGTCCGGTCTGCATAGGTTAGAGAACTGATAAAAACAAAATAACATTTACTATACAAGCTTTAGTTTGACCAAGAAATCCCAAGTCTACTTAGGGAAAATTCAAAGAATCTTACATTAAATAATGATTTACTTTTTCAGGATTACTGAGCTGTGTCCAAGTTTAAAAAAATGCAAAATACTGAATATTACAAATGAATGCATGACACAACTTGGTTATCAGATAGATTTTTATGTAAAAATTTATGTTACTGTTAAAGTATTTCAAAAGATGATCTTTCACTACTTATTAGTCACAACGCTCTCCAGAGCAAGAGGTTTGTTCATTTTTTTTTTTTTTTTAAAGCACGGAAAAAGAAAGTCTATAGTATTACTAAATTTCAAATTCTTTGGTCTACAGTTTCCTGATCCTATAGGCCTAAAGTAAATAAGGAGGTTTTAACCTATTTTCATAACCTCACACCATGAGAAAAAATGGCCCTAATGTGATGGTTGGGCTATCCAGACCCAATCCCCCTCCCCAATGATCACTAGCCTAATATAGTACAGTACATAAAATAAAACAGAAATTAAAAAAAAAAATTTACACCCACTGGTCCAAAATAAAATGCTTGTACCTCAGAGGCATGTTTTAATTGAAAAAATTCAGTAATACACACCAAGTAAAATACTCGACAAAAAATTGCTGGGAATACAGTATACTTAAAGTACTATGCCAATAATTCACATTCAAAAATCAAAATATACATAGCTCTTTAATAGAGATAATGTATTAGCAATCTGTCCACACACAGTCACAAAGTGGCAGATGTCCAACTTAATTGAAAGGAGAGGTTGCATTCGAATACAAGTGTGTGAAGGTGGTTGATTTATTACAGTAAACAACAGTATTATGTCTTATTTTCAATACTACCTAACTAGGTTACAGTATACCATATTGCAATATTTTTCATTACAAAACCATTTTACTGGAATCTTGTAGTAATGTCAGTTTTTTGTGAGTAATATGCAAATTTTACAGAAAAAAAGCTCTAATATTCTCCATAGTACAAATTCCCTATTAGCTGATCTTGCCCTGGAACCCCACTTGGAGCCTGAGTTCCCCCAGACCACTACTTGGCATCGATAACTTTTAACATTTGTAATACAATAACGAAACCCAAAATTTCCACACTGGTAAACTGCGAGTGCATCTTTACATACTAGGTTCTGTTAAAAAAGGATTATGCCAACAATATGATAGAACTGTTAGGAAAAAATCTTTTTAGTATAATATTAGGTTAGGTTTGTTGGGTTAGTTTAATTCCAGCTAAGAAAAGAGCTGATACAGTACAGTATATTGAAATTAAAATATGTTCTACAATGTTTTAAAACTTCATTTCACTTTTTAGGGCGTGGAAGTATACATTAACCAGCAAGATATGTAACAAACAAAAAATTAATCTACCATTATTCAAATTTTTCCTGAGTCCCATTGCATACACCATCAAAAAAATAAAATAAAACTAGTAAAGCATTTCTAAAGGCAAGTATCAAATGGTACTTACCAAGAGTGATCTCTCTCAAATGAAAATTAGAGAACACTTGTATAGTTTGAACTTATATACTACAACACAATTCAGAGTTAGTATATGCTTGCGTTCCTTACCTGTATAAGGAAGTTTTTACTCTCACATCCCAATAAGTAATCTCAAGGTAAATATTTACGTTTACACCAGTCTCCCATTGAAAGTAAAAGTGATGTCTATCCTATAGTTTTTTTATATTCAGAGCCCATCTAATCTTCAAAAGCGTTGGAATATATTCCTAATTTAACCTAACCTAACCCATACGCGTGAATATTACGAAGATTTTGAAGGTCAGAGTCGTTTTAAAGACACAAATGTTAAATATCAAGACCTACTTAAACAACATGCAATAGCTGGGGTTGAAACGGGTGTAATAGTAAAAAATAATAACATGAATATACTAAACCCTTAAAAATACCGATAAAAAAAAAAACGATAATTTCAATTGTATACTAGTTTCATAACTAAGGGGGAACTAATCTAATATAACGAAAATATATTTACAGAAGTACCAACTTCTTCATGCTACTCTGTTTTACAGAAGTGACCGTTGTGTCCAAGTGGTACCACTCGCAACTTTGTCCAGGTCGTGAATTCGCGGCCAACCACGGACTGAGTTCAGAAAGGGCATCCATTTACTGTAACGATCGCACTAGCCCAAATTCAAAATTTTCCGCAAGACGGTACAGTCCTAGCCCTTAGTAGAAATGACAATCCGTAACACAAAGCCGAGAACATCACTGTTTTTCAGAAGCCGATGGAAACCTTAAGGATACAATTCATAACTTCAAAACTGAATAACTTACGTCCCATTGATCCAATAATCTCTCCATATCAGCATCAGTATAGTCACGGATATCCTTCTTGGCCCAGGCTGGTTTGTCCTCATCAGACTTCTTACTGTAAACTAGACACGAAAATGCAAGAAAGCCAACAAACATTTCCCACTTTCTGACAGCCATGTTGGTTTGTTTACATCGCAAGGTTACGTTCGGTGTCAAATATTACCTCTGTTATTATTATTATATGTTTAATTTTGCCATGAATGTGTAATTAAATTCTATGATTAATTAATAATTATTTATTTTTATTCTATGTTGCCATAAATATTTTTTTTATATTAGCAATTTCATGTCGTCTTAAGGAACGAATCTGGATTCTTCATTA